>JAKELG010000217.1:0-64317 GCA_021527035.1 Lactarius vividus | reverse complement strand
GCTCCCCTTGTGCCAAGACCTGGAGGACCCGTCAAGATGCCCCGTCTTGTGGATGGGCCTAGTCACACCCAGAAACGGCACAAGTGCTACTTGTGCAAGAAGTGGGGGCACAAGATGAGCGAGTGTCCCACCAGACCCCCGCTAGGTGTGTGTACTTGGTGTTACGATTTTCCCTTTCTTTCTCTTGGACACTTCCATTCCTCGCTTCTTACTCCCATACCCCACCTTGATACGCCTATAACTCCTTATGCGCCCGACCGTTTCTGATGATCTCTTCGCCGCACGATACGCCTTTACGCCCCCTTCCCTGTATATCAAAGCTCACGGCGCGCCGGGCTCAGCTGACTCACACATGACCCCACGCAATCACCATGTTTCCTACTATAGTTGCACCTTTGTTCCGCTTTTACTCAGAACCCATATATCGCGCCATATGTTTGTTGCGTACAAACATCCTGTACTAGTATATAAGTTGCACGCTACCTAGCTTGTACGGTAGACTTGACTTCTTGTGTAATACCACATTGTTGTCAAATCCACGAACGACTTTACACTCGCTGTTTCGCTTGAGCACGACTTTGGTTCGCCTTTATGCTTGAACCCCTGAATTCCCTGACTATCACCTATGTGTCTGAGGAGACCGTGTGGTGCTTATTCATCATCGAACTTAGTCTAGCCGACTATCCCACATTCCGTTACCTCGGCCTGAGTGACTTAGTGACGTGCACGCCGCACATAACGTTCCTGTGGTAACGTTACATTAAGTCAAGTCTCTCGCAACCCTGGCGACTAGTAGGAGTCGCACAAAATTTCAGCCGCAGTACATCGATCGGTACCTCACCAACGAACTCTCCAGCCACAAAAAGGGCGCAGTAATCTGGGAAGAAATCCACAACCAAGAAGGGTACTTCATCTTTGACGCCAAAAACCAGGAATACCACCAAGTCCATTACTTCGACGACCTTCGTATCTGGGCCTATATCGACTACGACCCAAAACAAGGACAGTGGTACGCCTACAAAGCTGTCCCTCCACAATTCGGCGCAGGACCCCTCAGGTCAACCAACATCACAGGAATTAACGTTGACCCAGACGAATCAACCACCCTCACTCCCATACAGCCAGAGATGGCCACCAACACTCAGGTCGCCACCAGCCTTACTACCGCGGGAGCCTCCGGCTCAGGCAGTGGAGGACCACATGCTACAGGAGGTCGATCGGCTGCTCAGATGAGCGGAGCGCCTCATAGCTCTAGCGCCCAGCTGACGATGGGGTCGAGCGGTGGCCCAACTGCTGGACCTAGTGGAGGCATACATGGTAGTGGTGGAGGCCCACCGGGCGGTGGTGCCCCTGGTGGCGGCAGAGGTGGTCCGGGCGGTGGAGCCCCTGGAGGTGGTGCCCCAGGAGGAGGTGTGCTCCCCGTGGGCCCAGCCGGGGCAGTACCAGCACCGGGAGGGGGCAAACTTGGGGGCAACCCACCACCCGTCTTCGATGGAAATAGAGAGGAGAGTTGAAACTTTCTTCGATCCTTTCGAATTTATCGAGGAATGAACCCAACCGTGGACCAGCTTACGATACCCTATTCAAGGGCCATGACATTCCTCTCGTACATGAGGGGGCATCTGGTGGACGATTGGGTAGATGAGCAAACCGCGTGGCTGGATACCCAGATAGCAGGAGGTGTCGCGGACGGACCTTTGGACTTACGATACGAGATAAAAAGTGGGTTTGAACGCTTACTACATGGTTATGACTACGGTAGTAAGTAGATATTAGTCATGGACAGTAGGATCAGTCAGCGGGTTTTGCTAGCATGTGATTGCTAGCATGACTCATTACTAGTACAGCGGTAGTAGGGTTCGAGCTATTACTGCTAGTAGTCGTTACGTTTAAGAGGAGCTTTAAAGCTACCTCTACAATCTGTATAAATAGTGGGATGCGAAGACCAAGGATCGCTATCTTGGTCTTCTTCTCAATACCACTACACTTCTCCTCTTCTACTTGGGCTTTCACGCCTCCTTACCTCTAAGGGGGAACCCTCGTTATAAGTCTTGACCTTCGAGTCTAAGACCCTGGCCCTTTCGACACGACAAGTCGGAGTTGCCTTAGTGCTACTAGGACGCGTGCTTTGGATCGCCTTAGTAGTATTCTACGGGATCATCGAGACACTACGCGCGTGTCAATCACTAGCTAAGTCGTGAACGCCTTCATACGAGCTCAAGTCGAGCTAAACGCCGTGGTAGCGTTACATTAAGACCAAGATAGCCAACCGTGGCGTTCACTACAAGAGATCAGTGGAGAAACTTTCGACCCTACAGCCTAGAAACCAGAGGAGAACGATCAGTACCACGACGATTCCTAGGTGCAGCCAGGTGGAGGGAATACCGAGGAGACACCGGCTACTTCGTGGACTTCCCAGGGGAAACAATCAGATATCGCCCAGTTGAGTTCAACTACTCGAACTTTTGTTGGACAGAAATTACGTGGAATCCAGTAGACAATCGGTGGGACGTTGTCAGACCAGCAGGAAGACACTACCGCTGCGATATCGACTCAAGAGATCTCCAAGGAGACGACTGGGGGTCATTAGACGGAGACAGCAGCGAAGACGAACAAGAAAGGGAACGACCTAGAGAACAAGCCCCATCGGAATCAAGCCACGAAGAACACGCGGAAGAACACACCGCTACAGAAAGCGAGGCACGACCAGGAACAGGAGACGACGCAAGCCTGCTGGCGCATATAGCTGAGTCCCTACATATTACAGTACCAGAAGAAATCCACATTCGAAGCCCCATGACCACAGTAACCGAGACACAAGCCATGGAAGAAGTACAACGCATAAGAGAGGAAGCAGAAGCCATCCTCAATCCCATCAACCCCAACACCGGACACAGGATGACCGCAGACGACGCGGCACTCTTTCGGGCAATAGGCCCAGACCACCCAGACCCACCGGAAGGACCGCCTGCCTCCACCAGGAGGTTTACCAGGCGGATTCCCGAGCCAGGGACCAACAGGAGGAGGATTTCCAGGAGGAGGAAGACCACCAGGAGGAGGGACCTCCAGGACCGCCAGGAGGAGGCGCCCCCTGTAGGAGGAGGACACGGGTCGGACAGACTATCAGGTGAACCTCCGACCGTATTCGACGGAGACCGTACTAAATACGAAGGCCTTCCTCACACAATGGCACGTGTACTGGGGGATGAACCTGGACGCCCCCATCATGCAAAACGAATACAGGCGATCCCTCCTTTTCCTGGGGTATGTTAAAGGAGTCAATGTCAGCGAATGGACACTATCCATCCTCGAGTGGCTCAACCGGGAGATACGACGAGGAGTAAGTCAATACTCCCAGACGCTATGGAACCACGTAGCAGCAGAATTCGCCAAACGGTTCTCGAATATACTCGAGGAAGAGCAAGCGCAAGCAGAACTGCAGAAGGGAATCAAGATGGTGGGAGAAGATATCGATGCGTATGTGGTTAAATTCGAGCAACTAGCCAGAAAAGCTCACTATAACTTAAACGACCGACAAACTATCGACCGATTCACGGCGGGGTTACCACGAGCCCTGTTCATGAAGGTGTACGAACTAGACGAGCCGCATACGTTCGAAGATTGGAAGAGATGTGCGTTAAGGAGGCAAAAGCAATACATTCACATGAAGGCACGCCTCGACAACTTCAAAACGAAAACACCACCATCATCGGCGCAACCTCGATGGAGGCCACAAGCTCCGAACTGGGGACCACCACGGGGACCACCGCCGCCCAGATACGACCCCAACGCTATGGACACCTCGGCCGACCGAACACGCGCACGAGTCGCGGAAGTCGGGGACGCGAACCGTCCCTTCGTCCCAAGACCACAAAGAGGAGGATTTGGAAGAGGAGGAGGCCCACCGCCTCGAGACATGAGGACAGTCGTCTGCTACAATTGTAACCAGACCGGACACTTCTCACGCAACTGCCAACAGCCGCGCCGTCGAACAACCACCAGTCGAATGGCAGACACAGACTACTACACACAAGAAGAACCTCCCGCGCAAGTCAGAGCCGCAAGCTCCGCACCACCACAACAAAGAGCTAAAGACTGGTTGGCAGGAGTAGCCGGAGAATCGGACGATGTAAAAGACCTCATCCTCCAAGAAATGTGGGGAAAGGAGGGTTTTCAGAACGCCTGAACCCATCGGCCTGGGTGAGGGCGGTTAATTGTAATTCTGTAATCATGACTCGCTATCGATCTCTTAGAATTCCAGTCTCGATTCGCACGAATTACGCAATGGCCGACATCAGAACACTAGTAGACTCCGGAGCAACGGACAACTTCATACGCCCTTCGTTTGCGAAACGAATGGGCCTCGGGCTCCAAACACTGGAACACCCCCGGAAAATATGGAATATTGACAATACGGAAAACAAAGCGGGCAGTATCACACACTTCGTAGACCTGGACGTACAAACTAATCAACAACGACAAAAGATGCGTTTCCTAGTCACCGATCTCGGAAACGAAGATCTTGTACTCGGATACCCCTGGCTAGCCACCTACGAACCTACAATAAACTGGAGATACGCTACCATACACGAAAAGATGCTCCCCGTCGTCATCCGATCCATCAACCCCAACAAAGAAGACCACATCATAGGAAGCATCACCACGGGAGAAAAAGAGGACATAGTAGCGGAGCTGGAGGAGGAAGCCCATCTACGCACCACGGCCACGGAATTAGCCATCGAAGCTAAACAGTTCCACGATAAAGTTGAACTTCCAGCCGCTTACCATCAATTCGCAAAGATCTTCAGCGAAGAAGCATCCAACCGGTTCCCTCCTTCTCGACCATGGGACCACGCTATCGAGTTCAAGGAAGGCACCCCACCGGCGATCGACTGCAAGGTCTACCCCATGACGCAAGAGGAAGACGGCAAGCTCAAGGAATTCCTAGACGAACAGCTAAAGAAAGGGTATATCCGCCCGTCCAAGTCCCCATACGCCTCATCCTTCTTCTTCATTAAGAAGAAGGACGGAAAGCTGCGACCGGTACAAGACTATAGGAAGATCAACGCCGTCACCATCCGTAACCAATATCCCCTTCCCCTCATCTCGGACCTTATCACGGACCTCAGCCAAGCACACACGTACACGAAACTCGACGTTCGATGGGGGTACAACAACGTACGCATCAAGGAGGGAGACGAACATAAAGCGGCTTTCAAGACACAGGTACGGTCTCTTTGAACCCACAGTTATGTACTTCGGACTCACCAACTCCCCGGCAACGTTTCAAACCATGATGAACACCATCTACCGAGACACGATTATCAAACACGAAGCCAAGGGAACGATCATACGCGTATACATGGACGATATAGGAATCGCAACTAGGGACCCCAGCGGGACAAAAGGAACACGAAGAAGCAGTCCGCGACGTGCTACAGGTAGCCATGGAACACGACCTCTACTTCAAGCTCGAAAAATGCCTTTTCAACAAGCCGCGAATGGATTACCTGGGGGTAATCCTTGAAAAGGGGGGTAACACGCATGGACCTGGTAAAAATTGCCGGCATCAAGGACTGGCCCACGCCCACTAAGGTCCGTGACGTCCGCTCATTCTTGGGATTCTGCAATTTTTACCGACTCTTCATTCGCGGCTTCGCCACACACGCCAAACCACTCAACAAACTCACGAGAAAGACACCGAGTGGAGATGGACGGACGAAGAAGACAAGGCATTCCGCAAACTCAAAGCCCTAGTCACGGAGGAACCGGTACTCGCACACCCAAAACTCGACGACCCATTCGAACTCGAGGTGGACGCCTCGGGGTTCGCGACCGGCGCAGTACTACTCCAGAAGAAAGAAGATGGCAAACGACACCCACTCGGCTACTATTCGGCAACACTCAGCGAAGCGGAGCGGAACTACGATATATACGACCTAGAACTGCTAGCGATAGTCAAAGCACTACGTCACTGGAGACCCCTACTGGCAGGATCACCTCACAAGATCAAGATTTATTCCGACCACATGAATCTCCAGTACTGGAAACTACCACAGAAGATCAGCCGAAGAGTCGCTAGGGAAGTATTGGAGCTCATGGAGTACAACTTTGAGATTCACCACATCCCAGGAAAGAAGAATGGCCGCGCAGACGCCCTATCCAGACGACCCGACTACGACCAGGGAGAACGAGACAATGAAGACGTGATCGTATTACCGGAAGACGTATTTGCACGGACAACCACGGTACAAGCGGAACAAGACCCCCCGCAAACCGAAATCGTACTACGGTATTGGGTGGACTCCCAGCAACTGAAATTCGTAAACGGAGCATGGTACCGACAAGGGAAGTACGTCATCACAGGGTCTCTGGACGAGAAACGAAAGCTCATCGCTGCTCACCACGATCCTCCGGTACACGGACACCCCGGCATTGCACGAACCACGAGACTAGTAGAACGAAGATACTGGTGGCCGGAACTGAAAATCGACGTACGCAACTACGTACAAGGATGCGCTGAGTGTCAGCGTCACAAGGTCAACACACGCCCCACAAGAGCCCCACTTGTACCCATCACGCCAAAAGAAGACGCCCTGCCATTTGAAACCATCGCTCTCGACTTCATCACCAAGCTCCCAATGTCCCAAGGATACGACTCCATCCTGACCGTGACAGATCATGATTGTAGCAAAGCCTCGGTCTTCATTCCCTGTAACGAGGAAATCACAGCCGAAGAAACAGCTGGCCTCTATGCTACCCACGTCTTCAAGCGATTTGGACTGCCCTCAAAAATCATCAGCGATCGGGACCCTCGATTCGCCTCCAAATTCACGCGAGAGCTGTGTCGGATCTTAGGGATCCAACAGAATATTTCCACGGCTTATCACCCCAGAACCGATGGACAATCAGAGCGCACTAATCAATGGCTGGAACAGTACCTACGTTTTTGGGCAAACGAGCGCCAAGATAACTGGGCGGCCCTTCTGCCAATAGCAGAGTTCGCGCACAATAACTGGCCCCACGAGGCGACAAGGAAGTCCCCGTTCTCCCTCCTCATGGGATACGATCCACGCGCTGATTGGCTCGATAAGCCTTCCCCAATCCCACAGATCACCACGAGGCTGGAGCAGTTCCGAGAAGCGCGGAAAGAAGCCCAGAATCTCATCAAAAAGGCGCAAACCATGTGGGTCAAACACCGGGATACGCCCAAATTCCGAGTCGGAGATTACGTGTGGCTAGAGGGACGACACTTGCGAACCAATCAGCCAACGCCGAAGCTAGCGGCACGACGGCATGGCCCCTTTAAGATAACACGAACCTTATCACCGGTAAATTACCAGCTAGAACTCCCCACGCAGTGGAGCATCCACCTGGTATTTCACATCGATCTTCTCACACCTTATCGCGAGACGCTAGTGCACGGACCAAACTTCCAGCGACCGCCACCGGATCTAGTAGAAGGGGAAGAGGAGTACGAGGTCGAAAAGGTTCTGGACCACCGGCACTTCGGCAGGAAGAAACGCCTTCAGTACCTGATCAAATGGAAGGGTTACCCCGACTCGGAGAATCAGTGGGTCGACAAGGATGACGTATTCGCGGACGAGGCAATAGCTGAGTATCAATCCTTGAATCCCCGACACACAAGCAGCTTAAAAGCAGGACGAACGGAATGACAATCCCCATTCCCCTCTCATCGTTATCACACTGGCTTCCTCATCTCATCCATACTCTCAACCATGTCCATTCCCTCTGCCGCAGATGCCATCGCTCGAGTTGCCAGTAACACGGGCCCCGTCACCTATCAAGAGTTATGCGACGCCCTCCAATCCACCATCCCGGCCAGCTACGCCGACGGAACCAGTAACCCCGCCACCTGGTGGATTCTCTCACAAGACGGACAGCGTATCAACGAGGTCCCTTTCACGACGGCCGAAGTTGATCGGCTTCGCGCAGCTCTCCCAGAGTCTGCGCCTGCCTCACCTCGACCTCTCCCAGTGCGAGTCGAACACCGAACCGAGGAAGAGGCCCAAGACACAGGCCACGGTCGATTGGGAACGGTGGAAGGAGCAGCGGTGGAGGCAAGTAGCAGAGGATTGGCAGAGGGAGCAACTCCGGAAGGCGGCCGAACGGAGGAGGGAAGCGCTTCGGAAGCGACGAGAGTGGACGCGGGAGCGGAAGGAGCGGCAGGAGGCGAGGAAACAGTCCTCGAGCAAGTCCGGGGAAGCTTAGCGGATCACTACCCAGCTGAGCACCCCCTCCTCTCCACGGCCACTGATACTGACGACCCACGTGAAACTCCCTACACGTGCGATACCGACGGCCGTCCTCTCTACCGCGGCGGCGTGCGAGCCGACGCACCCCCGCCTTTCCCACTGTTCCGACTCCGCCATGCCGAGCTCGGCCCGCCCCCTCATGGCTACAAGTACAACCGCGGGGAAGACTTCGTCCACTTCCCCATCACCAACGGTCAAGGGGTGACCCGTCAAGCGGCCTACGTCCAGGTCATCATGGGGGCCGACCCCATCGTCCTGGGACTCGTCCCGGACAGCGAGAAGGTGTACTCGCAACCCCTTTACGCCGAGCCCCACGTCAAGGCCACCGGGAAGGAGGTCTACCCCCACGAGGACATGGCCCTGTTCGCGGGCGGTTACCACGACCGCCCTCGCCTCGATCGCGCTATCGGCGAGCTTCATGACGCCAGCTTACGGGCGGAGGTACACCGGTACCGGGCATACGCGTACGAGGCTGAGAGAATGGAGCAGCGGCTCCATCAACTCGCCGCCGCGCTTGGAGGAATCAAGGGGGAACTGTCGAGGAGTAAGTTCCGCCTTGAAATGGCTAACACGTTGGAACGGATCGAGGAAGTACAGGCAGGCTGGATGACGGGACCGCGTCTTCGCAGGCGTCGTGGGCGCCGCGGCTGAAAAGGGGGTGATGTCGCGGACGGACCTTTGGACTTACGATACGAGATAAAAAGTGGGTTTGAACGCTTACTACATGGTTATGACTACGGTAGTAAGTAGATATTAGTCATGGACAGTAGGATCAGTCAGCGGGTTTTGCTAGCATGTGATTGCTAGCATGACTCATTACTAGTACAGCGGTAGTAGAGTTCGAGCTATTACTGCTAGTAGTCGTTACGTTTAAGAGGAGCTTTAAAGCTACCTCTACAATCTGTATAAATAGTGGGATGTGAAGACCAAGGATCGCTATCTTGGTCTTCTTCTCAATACCACTACACTTCTCCTCTTCTACTTGGGCTTTCACGCCTCCTTACCTCTAAGGGGGAACCCTCGTTATAAGTCTTGACCTTCGAGTCTAAGACCCTGGCCCTTTCGACACGACAAGTCGGAGTTGCCTTAGTGCTACTAGGACGCGTGCTTTGGGTCGCCTTAGTAGTATTCTACGGGATCATCGAGACACTACGCGCGTGTCAATCACTAGCTAAGTCGTGAACGCCCTCATACGAGCTCAAGTCGAGCTAAACGCCGTGGTAGCGTTACACTTTACACCTATAAGGACGGCAAAACCGGACTCATCCCTGTAGAATTCAATTTCGACCACACCTGTTGGGCCGAAATCTGGTGGGACAAACTCCATGGCAAATTACAAATCGTTAGGCCCGCAGGATCCAGCCTCAAGCTCGACATCCTTCAAAGCGAGGTCACCACAAGAGATCAGTGGGGCCCCATAGACGGACAAGAAGAAGAACCAGTCCGTTCACCTACTCCCAAAACACCCGCGCCATCTCCTTCACTAGGAAGTAACCCCGAAGAAATCCGCATCCTCGAAGCTCAAGCCGAGGAAGAAGAACTACAGTTGGGACTGTTAGCTGAGTCCATCCCTACAGACATGACTACTACAATCACCGAGCAACCTACTACGTTCCAGGAACCTACACGCATTAGCCGCGGAGGAGGTCCGCCACCTGGAGGACCCGGAGGAGGCGACGAAGGGGGAGATCCTGGAGGACCCCTCTTCTCTGGACCAAACGTGTCAAGTGGAACTAAACCCGAGAAGTTCATGGGCAAAGAACCCCTCGTATTTACAGGGGACCGTACCAAAGTCCAACAGTTCCTCACTCAATGGGAGCTGTTCGTAGAAACCAACTACGACAACCCTGCGTTTACTCTCCCCTACCGCAAAGCACTGATCTTCCTTACCTATATCCAAGGAGATCACGTCAACGAATGGGTCCTGTCCACCACCAAATGGGTCAAGGCATACAAGGCCAAGCATGGACCTTACGACAAATGGATCTGGGAAGCCATTGAACTTGGATTCCGCAACACGTTCGCCGACACACTCGAGAAGGAAAGGGCGCAACAAGAACTGCAGAAAGGCTTCCGAATGGAAGGACAGGACATCGACTCCTACGTTGCCAAGTTCGAGAAGGCAGTCAGAGAAGCAGGATATCGCTTCGATGACTCCTTGGTCCTTGACAAGTTTACCGGCGGGCTACCAGTGGAGCTCTACAAAAACGCGTACAATTTCCACAGCCCAAATATGTATGCCCAATGGAAGACAGCAGCCCTAGAACAGCAGCGCAAGTGGATGCACCTGCAAACGCGTTTGGGGGGACGTAAACCCCTGGGACCCGGTAAGCCGGGAAACACTTCTCTAAGGACGTTCAACGCTCCAAACCGCCCCCAGCAGCCCCATCAAGGATGGCAGGCGTTCAGGAATCACCCCGACGCCATGGATACTACCCCGGGAAGGGTTAGAGCCCGCCTCGCAGGCTCCGAAGAAATCGACTACACCCGGTCTCCGTATACCCCACAAGGGGGACGACCCAATAAAGGGATCATAGACACCAGCAATGTCAAGTGTTTCAATTGCGGCAAGTTAGGCCACTTTCAACGCGACTGCCGCCAACCGCGCAAGCCAAGACCTAACACGAACTGGCAACCCCGACAAGGAAGGGGAGCGTTCATCGAGGAAGTCCAGAGTGTCCAAGACGAACCTCTGATTCAATTTGAAGATGACGGCGGCAGTAGCCGCGGCGCCCGTGCCACCACTGATACGCCGCAAGAACGGGCGACCAGCTGGATAAACGGAGTCCGAAACCTTGACGATGAAGCCAGGGACCTGGTAGTTCGGGACCTGTTGGGGCGAGAGGATTTTCAAAGCACCTGAACCCGACGGCCTGGGTGAGGGCATTACGGTGTAATTCTGTGTTCATAACGCGCTATCAATCTATGCATGTTCCAGTTTCATTGCGCGCAAGTTACGCCATGGCCGACAAACGAGCACTAGTGGACTCCGGCGCCACTAACAACTTCATACATCCGGATTTCGTCAAACGAATGAGGACTAGGCCTCAAAGAGCTAGACCGTCATCAAAAGATTTGGAACATCGATGGCACTCATAACAAAGGAGGCAAAATTACCCATTGCGTAGACCTGGAAGTACAAACCAAAGGAATCGCCAAAGAAATGAGGTTCCTAGTAACCGATGTAGGAGGAGAAGACATCATACTAGGGTACCCATGGTTGGCCACGTTCCAACCCGACATCCAATGGGCCACAGCTACGCTTAACAAAGCTGAGTATCCAGTGGTCCTCCGCACTATCAATCCCACGAAACCTTGGATAGACCCGATTATCGCACGCCTAGTACTCGAAAAGCTACTGCTCCCTAACAAACTGAAAATCGAGGAACAACTTAAAGAGGAATGCGACCTTGAGAACACCCGTCTACACGCGACAATGTCGACAGAAATGGCAATAGAAGCAAAGCAATATACGGAGAAAAAAGCGGTCCCAGAGGAATACCAAAGACACGTCAAAATCTTCAGCGAAGAAGAGTCCAACCGATTCCCGCTGTCCAAACCATGGGATCACGCAATCGACTTCAAGCCAAACGCACCGGATACAATCGACTGCAAGGTTTACCCAATGAGCCAAGCGGAAGACAAAGCACTCAAGGAATGGATAGACGAACAACTGGCCAAGGGGTATATCAGACCCTCTAAATCCCCGTACGCATCATCATTCTTTTTCATCAAAAAGAAGGACGGAAAGCTACGCCCCGTACAGGACTATCGAAACATCAACAATTGGACGATACGCAATCAATATCCTCTCCCACTCATCCCAGAACTCATCGCAGACCTAAGCGGAGCATTCATATTCACCAAACTGGATATCCGCTGGGGGTACAACAACATAAGGATCAAAGAGGGGGACCAGGAAAAGGCAGCGTTCAAAACAAGATACGGACTTTTCGAACCAACGGTAATGTTCTTTGGGCTAACTAACTCACCGGCAATGTTTCAAACAATGATGAACGAGATTTGCAAAGACCTCATCGCCTACCATGAGACCAAAGGTACGATCATCAGGGTATACATGGACGATATAGGTATAGCCACTCGATCAACGGAACAAGCACACATCAACGCGGTACACGACATCCTGGACCTACTAGAGGAAAACGACCTATTCCTCAAACCGGAAAAGTGCATCTTCCACGCACCAAGCATCGATTACCTGGGGGTAATCATTGAAAAGGGGGTGACACGCATGGACCCCGTCAAAATTTCTGGCATCAAAGACTGGCCAAACCCCAAAAACGTCAAACAGGTGCGATCGTTCTTAGGCTTCTGCAACTTTTACCGCGCTTTCATTTGGAATTTTGCCACACACGCCCGCCCCCTTAACAAACTCACATGAAAAGATACGGAATGGACATGGACAACAACGGAACAGGAAGCATTCGACAAAATCAAGAGGCTCGTCACAGAAGAACCAGTTCTCGCGCACGCCAAACTAGAAGATCAGTTCGAACTCGAAGTAGACGCCTCAGGATTTGCAGTGGGAGCCATACTGCTCCAACGCAAAGAAGATGGCAAGAGACATCCTATCGCCTACTACTCAAACACCCTCAGTGCGGCGGAACGGAACTACGACATTTATGACCTCGAGCTCCTGGCAATTGTCAAGGCACTTCGGAACTGGCGCCACTACCTGGCAGGATCCCCGCACAAAATCAAAGTATTCTCGGACCACATGAACCTCCAATACTGGCGCTCCCCTCAAAAGATAAGTCGCCGAGTAGCACGGGAAGTACTAGAACTCTCTGAGTATGACATCGAGATTCACCACATCAAAGGAACGGCAAATGGAAGAGCCGACGCCCTATCTAGACGCCCGGACTACGATCAAGGGGAAGGAGATAACGACCAAGTCACGGTACTACCCGATGACATCTTCGTCAGGGCCGCAGCAATAGACACAACGGAAGATCCCCTTCGAATCAACGCCACCATATCGGTACAAGAGATGGAGAAAACGAATCCGGTGTACGCCCAAGACGACGACAAACTCCACCCCTGGATAGACCCACACGGACTAAAGAAGATTGAAGGCACCTGGTACAAAGACGGACGCTGAGTAGTCACGGGAGGACTCCTTGAGAAACGGGAACTCATCAAAAACCATCACGATCCTCCAGTATATGGATATCCCGGAATCAGCCGAACCATCAGACTTGTGGAGCGATACTACTGGTGGCCAGGGCTCAGAAACGACATCACGGACTATGTCAAGGGATGCACCGACTGTCAACGTATTAAGGTTAACACCAGGGCCATCAAAGCACCACTGTGCCCAATATTTCCAAAACCAGAAGCTATGCCCTTTGAAACCATCGCCCTCGATTTCATCACTAAACTTCCAGAAGCACAGGGCTGCGATACGATCCTCACGATAACAGATCATGATTGCACGAAAATGTCCCTGTTCATCCCGTGCCAAGAAGAGATATCGGCCGAAGGTACAGCAGCCCTATACGTCAAACACGTGTTCCCTCGATTTGGACTACCAGGGAAGATAATCAGCGATCGAGACCCCAGATTCGCCTCAAAATTCACACGCGAATTGTGCAAACTGTTGGGAATCGAACAAAATATCTCCATGGCCTACCACCCGCGAACCGACGGACAGTCAGAACGCACAAATCAATGGCTAGAGCAATACTTGCGGTTCTGGGTCAATGAACGACAGGACGATTGGATCCACTACCTCCCCATGGCTGAGTTTACGCATAACAATTGGCCCAGTGAAACCACTAAAGAATCCCCGTTTCAGCTCCTCATGGGATACAACCCACGCGCCGATTGGACCGATAGGCCATCACCAATTCCACAAGTAGCGCTCAGGATCAAACAGTTCAAGGAACTCCGCCAGCGCGTGCAGTCGCTGATGATCAAAGCGCAGCAGGGGTGGATCAAGGCCAAAGATACGCCCAAGTTCCAGATAGGGGACCAAGTATGGCTGGAAGGACGCCACTTATGCACGCATCAACCAACGGCGAAACTAGCGGCGCGACGCCACAGCCCCTTTAAGGTCGCTCAGGTGATGTCCGCAGTCAACTATCGATTAGAACTTCCCACGCAGTGGCAAATCCACCCAGTGTTCCATGTGGACCTCCTGACGCCCTATCGCGAAACACCCACGCACGGACCAAACTATCAGCGCCCACCACCGGATCTAGTCGGGGGCGAAGAAGAATACGAAGTCGAGAAGATTCTAGACTCTCGGCGATTTGGCAGAAGTCGCAAATTGCAATACCTAGTCAAATGGAAGGGGTATCCGGACTTGGACAACCAGTGGGTCGATAAGGATGACGTGTTCGCTGACGACGCGATAAGGGAGTTCAAAGTTTCCAACCCTGCTCGCGAAGTGCATATAAGTGCAGGGAAACTCCAAGAGACGTCCCCATCTCCCTCTCACCTCCTCACCAGTACTCATGCGCCCCTCCTCCCCAGTCAACTTCCGCTATGTCGTCAACACTGAGCTATCCGCACCTTACCGAGTACAGTCCACGCCATTGTCACCCCTGTCGTCTACCCTCGCCCTTCACCAATGAGGAGATCGTCCTCCTTCCCCCGGGCCATCCCCAGTCCCTTCGCCGACCCCCACTGTTTATTCCGAGACCAACCAGCCCAGTCGACTTGCAAGCATGTACACCCCAACGCGAGCGCCCACTCCGGAGGGCGACGAACAACAGGGATATGTGCCCAGCCAACCCACCTCCCCACCGGGACCCGACAAAGGCGGGGACCCGTACGACCCGGCAGAACGCCTCGAGGCGCATCAGTATTTACGTTACGCCACCCATCTCACCACGACACACTCGGAAACCCCCCCGCTTTGCGGACCCACTGGGGAAGCTATCACACTACCGACGCCACATCCACCCGCGCTTCGCCCAGATTCAGAAGAGGAACTTGTGCAGGAGGCCAAAAGTCGAGCGGAGACACCTCCTCCCAGGGGGTACCAATTCAACAGGGGAGTCCATTACATTCCCTTTCAGATTCGCAATGCTCAGGAACGTCTTTGGCCGGCCCGGTATACTCAGCTCATCCTCACCGCTGACCCCTTCGTCCTGGCCTTCAGAGCCGGGTGCAACCAGCAGTACGGGAAGCCCGTCCACGCCATCCCCTATTACGACGAGCAGTCCTCTTCCCCCACTTACACTGACGACGACCTCACGTTCTTGCTCTCCGACGCGGGGTTAGTCGACTCGGTCGACCAGGCGCTCCTTCACATGAAGGACGCGACCCTCATGGCCGAGATCCACCGTTACCACTGCATGACGCTGGGATGGCGAGTGCAGCAACATCGACTGGCGGCGGAGCAGATGAAGCTGGAGCGCATAGAGATCGAGTGCAACAGGTGCGTCGCCCGACTTCAACGAGTGCACACGGTGGACCGCATCGAGAATGTACGGGCCTCGCTTCATCGCGGACCCAAGGCGGAGCAGGACGCGGAGGAGATAGCCCGGATCAGGGCTCTTCGCGAAATCGGCACTAACCCACTTGCCATTATGCGAGGTCAAGCTGGGGCTTGACACTGAAAAGGGGGTGATGTTACGTTTTGTTCTTGGACTGCCTGGCCCGGTTGTGGACTCTGACGTATTCGTGATGACCCAATATGTCAGGAGTAATGTGTCATGGACTTCGGATCTTGGTGCCTCGTGTTCCGGCTGACTGATGAGCTCTATTGTTGTACGTGATCATGATTAGGTCTGCTGACTGATGTTCTATTGTTGTACGCGTTTCAGATTATGATAACGACTGCGCATTCTATTGTTAGAGTACGCTACTTACGCCATTGGTTACTTACGAGTTCGAGCGGAGCTGGAACTAGCTCCCTTACTTGTATTTAAGTTCGTAGTACCGCAGACCAGGATCCCCATCTTGGTCTTCTTCGAAATACCACATCCTCTACTCGTCTTCTGTACTAGGGACTCGTGACGTCCCTAAGTGAGCTAGCTCCGGCATATCCCTCTGTGACCAAGAAGGGATCCCCGTGACCTTATCTCCATCTTCCCTTGTGAATGGTAGATCAACCAACCGTGACTTACCCGCCTGGTACCACATGTCATCTCGTCTTCGAATACCTCAACTCCCGCACCGCTCGTCCCACTCACTGCTACTATATCGTCGACAACCTAGAGTGGGAGTATATCCGCAAAGTCCCCAGTCCACCTCCTAACGTCCCCATCCAAGAGACGTTGTACACCTACAGGGACTCCACCGGCACGTATTGGCCCCATCCCGCAGTCTTTCCTGAGCACTCGGATAACCATAGGTTTCACCCCCGAGGGAACCCACATTACAACAGCGTCTAAGTCAGACCAACGTCCGTGGTAGACGTTACACCCACACAAGATCAAGGTATTCTCGGATCATATGAACCTACAGTATTGGTGCTTTCCGCAAAAAATAAGCCACCGAGTAGCCTGGGAAGTACTTGAACTTTCAGAGTACGACATCGAGATTCACCACATTAAAGGAACAGCAAATGGAAGAGCCGACACCTTATCTAGACACCCGGATTACGACCAAGGGGAAGGTGACAACGAACATGTCACGGTATTACCAGACGAAGTTTTTGTCAGGGCTGCAGCACTAGACACCACAGAAGACCCTCTCTGACTCAACGCCACCATATCAGTACAAGAGATGGAAAAGGTAAACCTGATATATGCCCAAAACATTGACAAACTCCGCCCTTGGGTCGACCCACATGGACTGAAACAGATCGAAGGCACATGGTACAAAGACGGACGCTGGGTAGTCATGGGAGGACTCCTAGAGAAGCGGGACCTTATCAAGAATCATCACGACCCCCCCGTATATGGACATCCCGGAATCAGCCGAACGATCAAACTTGTGGAGCGATACTACTGGTGGCCAGGCCTGAGACATGAGGTGATGGACTACATCAAAGGCTGCACCGACTGCCAGCGCATCAAGGTCAACACCAGGGCGATCAAAGCGCCACTATGCCCCATATTCCTGAAACCCAAAGCTATGCCATTCGAGACCATCACCCTTGACTTCATCACTAAACTCCCGGTAGCACAGGACTGCGATACGATCCTTACAATAATGGATCATGACTGTACGAAAATGTCCCTGTTTATCCCATGCCAAGAGGAAATATCGGCAGAAGGAATGGCCACCCTCTACGTCAAACACGTATTCCCAAGGTTTGGACTGCCAGGCAAAATCATCAGTGATCGCGACCCACAATTTGCGTCCAAATTTACAAGAGAACTATGCCGACTCATGGGAATCAAACAGAACATTTCCACGGCCTATCACCCACGAACAGACGGACAATTGGAGTGAACAAATCAGTGGCTAGAACAATACTTGTGCTTTTGGGTCAATGAGAGACAAGACGATTGGATCCACTACCTACCCATGGCTGAGTTCACACATAACAATTGGCCCAGTGAAACCACTAAAGAATCCCCATTCCAGCTCCTCATGGGATACAACCCACGCGCCAATTGGACAGATAGACCATTGCCAATTCCACAAGTAGCGCTCAGGGTCAAACAGTTCAAGGAACTCCGCCAGCACGCGCAGTTGCTGATGATCAAAGCGCAGCAGGGGTGGATCAAGGCCAAAGATACACCCAAGTTCCAAATAGGGGATCAAGTATGGCTAGAAGGATGCCACCTACGTACACACCAACCATGTTACGCTCCATAGGGCGCACTTCGGGAGATCGCACTCGACCGGGTTCCAAGGGATTCCTAACGACCTAGTTGTTGACTCACTCTTGTTCTGTCGCTTGAGCTAGCGCTTGCTGTCGTTCTTGCTTGTCGATGATAAGTCCGAAACGGACGATCTGCAGGACTCGGATAGCAACGAAAATATAGAAGAAAGGAATGACTTCGCTCGTATACGCTGAGCTGGCACGCTCAATCAATCGGTCACGTGATGGGGAAGGAAAGGGGAACACCGCTATAACAGAGGGACAAACTCCGAGGTCTGTGTAGGGTACGGACGCCGCTGTGATGCTGGACTAACTCCGAGGGCACGTAGGGCACAGAGAAGAGGAGGTGGATTGAGAGCAGAGGGGACTGGGGAACTACTCGGACTAGGTTGTACGGACTATACAAGAAGTCAAAGCTACCGTCTAAGGTCGCTTCTACGTGCTACTTATACTCGTAGGGAGAGCTATTGGAACTCAGCTAAAACCCTAATACAACTGTCACATGAATGCTGCGGAAACTGCGGAACTGCGGAAAACACATGTCCAACGCCACTGATGGTGGCTGAAACATACAGTCCATGGGCGCATCAAGCCACAGGGACGAGGCACGGGAAAGTCAAGACAAATACAGTAACGGATCACAAACCAGGCACAATCGATAACACACGTTCTAATCCAGGCACAAGCTCATCTGGACTCTTCTGGTGCATTCTGGCCAGGTCACGTGCCAGGGTCACGTGACGGGCAATGACGTCATCCGGCGCTAATCTTCCGGACCTTGAGGCGGATCTTGTGGGAACATATACTGGGTAGCCAGTATAGCTGCGCGCAGGTGCAGAGCGCGACTTTGGTGGAACTTCCAGAGGCGTTCCCTAGCCTCGGCTTCTTCGGCTGCTTGTGCGTCGGCGTCCAAGGGATCTCTTGCGGGACTCCAGGCGACAAACTTCACGGGGGACGGGTCTTCTGGATCATGTGGTGGCGTAGTGGCGCGTGTCGGAGGGCCAAACGTTACAAACCAACAGCAAAATTAGCGGTGCGACGCCACAGCCCATTCAAGATTGCTCAGGTGATGTCCGCAGTCAACTACTGACTAGAACTTCCCACACAGTGGCAGATTCACCCAGTGTTCCATGTGGACCTCCTGACACCTTATCGCAAGACACACACGCATGGACCCAATTACCAGCGCCCACCGCCAGATTTGGTAGGTGGCGAAGAAGAATACGAGGTCGAGAAGATTCTAGACTCTCGGCGATTCGGCAGAAGTCGCAAGCTGCAGTATTTGGTCAAATGGAAGGGGTACCCAGACTCGGACAACCAGTGGGTTGATAAGGAGGACGTATTCGCAGATGACGTGATCTGGGAATTAAAAAGTTCAAACCCTGCTCGGGAAACACATATAAACGCAGGGAAATCCCAAGAGACGTCCCCATCCTCTCTCTCCACCATCACCACTACTCATGCGTCCTTCCTCCCCAGTCAACTTCCGCTATGTTGCCAACACCAAACTTTCCACACCTTACCGAGTACAGTCCACGCCACCATCACCCCTGTCGTCTACCCTCACCCTTCACCAGTGAGGAGATCATCCTCCTTCCCCTGCGACATCCCGACTTTCTTTGCCATCCCCCACTCTTTATTCCGAGACCAACCAGCCCAGCAGGCTCGGAAGCAACTATGTCCTGACCAGAGCGCCCACTCCAGCGGGCGATGAACAGGGGTACGTACCCAGCTGACCAGTGTCCCCACCAGGCCCCGACAAAGGAGGGGACCCATACGACCCAGCAGAATGCCTCGAGGTGCATCAATATTTACGTTACGCCACCCATCTCACCTCGACACACTCGGAAACCCCCCCACTATGCGGACCCACTGGGTGTCGCGGTCAAGCCCCT
The DNA here is from genome assembly GCA_021527035.1 of Lactarius vividus. NCBI lineage: Eukaryota > Fungi > Basidiomycota > Agaricomycetes > Russulales > Russulaceae > Lactarius > Lactarius vividus. Next base: position 44,398 of record JAKELG010000217.1, on the reverse strand, counting down.
GTGGACTCAGTATACGATACGGAGTTGTGTGTGGACGCTTACTATACGGTTATGACTACGATAGTAAGTAGATATTAGTCATGGACACGTCGGATCAGTCAGCGAGTAGTACTAGCATGTGATTGCGGGTACGACTCATTACTAGTACAGCGGTAGTAGGGTTCGAGCTACTATTGCTATTAGTTGTTACGTTCAAGAGGAGCTTTAAAGCTGCCTCTCCAATATGTATAAATAGTGGACTGTGAGGACCAAGATTCGCTATCTTGGTCTTCTTCTCAATACCACTTCACTCCTCTTCTTCCACTCAGGCTTTCACGCCTTCTTGCTTCTGAGGGGAAGCTCCTGTTATACGTCTTGACCTTCGAGTCTAAGACTCTGGCCCTTTCGACGCAAACAAGTCGGAGTTGCCTTCGTACTTCTAGGACGGATACTCTGGATCGCTTTAGTAGTATTCTACGGGATTATCGAGACGCTGCGCGCGTGTCAACCACCAGCTAAGTCGTGAACGCCCTTGTCCGAGCTCAAGTCGAGCTAAACGCCGTGGTAGCGTTACATTAAGACCAAGATAGCCAACCGTGGCGTTCACCACAAGAGATCAGTGGAGAAACTTCCGACCCTACAGCCTTGAAGCAAGAGGAGAACGATCAGTACCGCGAAGATTTCTAGGCGCGGCTAGGTGGAGAGAATACCGAGGAGACACAGGGTACTTTGTGGACTTCCCCGGGGAAGCCATCAGATACCGACCAACAACCGGTGGGACGTCGTCAGACCGGCAGGAAGAAACTACCGCTGCGACATCGATTCTAGGGACCTACACGGCGACGACTGGGGATCACTAGACGGAGATAGTAGCGAAGAAGAACAGGAACAACCCAGAGAGCAAGCCCCGTCAGAATCAAGTCACGAAGAACGCGCGGAAGAACACACTGCTACAGAAAGTGAAGCGCGACCAGGAACAGGAGACGACTCGAGTCTACTAGCTCACATAGCTGAGTCACTGCACATCACAGTCCCAGAAGAAATTCATATTCGAAGCCCTATGGCTACAGCAACGGAAACACAGGCCATGGAAGAAGTACAACGCATAAGGGAAGAGGCAGAAGCTATCCTCAACCCCATCAACCCGAACACCGGACATAGAATGACCGCAGACGATGCAGCTCTCTTTCGAGCAATAGGACCGGACCACCCGGATCCACCAGAAGGACCCCCACCGCCACCAGGAGGACTACCGGGGGGATTCCCCGGTCAGGGACCAACGGGTGGAGGATTCCCCGGGGGAGGACAACCACCAGGAGGAGGACCTCCAGGACCACCAGGACCACCAGGAGGAGGAGTCCCGGCAGGGGGAGGACATGGATCAGACAGGTTATCAGGTGAACCTCCGACAGTCTTCGACGGAGATCGTACTAAATACGAGGCCTTCCTCACACAATGGCACGTATATTGGGGCATGAATCTCGACGCCCCCATCATGCAAAACGAATACCGACGATCCCTTCTCTTCCTGGGGTATGTAAAAGGAGTCAACGTTAGCGAATGGACGCTGTCCATATTAGAGTGGCTCAATCGAGAAGTACGAAGAGGAGTCAGCCAGTACTCTCAAACACTATGGAACCACGTCGCCGCGGAGTTCGCCAAGAGGTTCTCCAACATATTAGAAGAAGAACAGGCCCAAGCGGAGCTACAAAAGGGAATCAAGATGATAGGAGAGGACATCGACGCGTATGTGGTCAAATTCGAGCAACTAGCCAGAAAAGCTCATTACAATCTAAATGATCGACAAACAATCGATCGCTTCACGGCAGGGTTACCACGAGCCCTGTTCACCAAGGTCTACGAACTGGACGAACCTCACACCTTCGAAGACTGGAAGAGATGCGCACTAAGGAGGCAAAAACAGTACATCCACATGAAAGCACGCCTCGACAATTTCAAGACAAAAGCTCCGCCATCATCAGCACAGCCTCGGTGGAGGCCACAAGTCCCGAACTGGGGACCGCCAAGAGGACCACCCCCGCCAAGATACGACCCTAACGCTATGGACACTTCCGCAGACCGAACACGCGCCCGAATAGCGGAGGTAGGAGACCCAAACCGCCCCTTTGTCCCGAGACCACGAAGCGGAGGATATGGAAGAGGAGGGGGAGCCCCGCCCCGAGACATGAGGACAGTGATCTGCTATAACTGCAACCGTCCAGGTCACTTCTCACGAAACTGCCAACAGCCTCGAACGCGCCCAAGCACGAGCCGAATGTCCGAAACGGACTACTATGCACAAGAAGAACCACCGACCCAAGCAAGGGTGGCTAACACCGCACCACCGCAGCAACGAGCCAAGGATTGGCTGGCAGGAGTAGCGGGAGAATCGGATGACGTAAAAGACCTCATCCTCCAAGAAATGTGGGGAAAGGAGGGTTTTCAGAACGCCTGAACCCATCGGCCTGGGTGAGGGCGGTTAATTGTAACTCTGTAATCATGACTCGCTACCGTTCGCTTCGAATTCCAGTCTCGATTCGCACAAGTTACGCAATGGCCGACATCAAAGCTCTTGTAGACTCAGGAGCTACCGACAACTTTATAAGACCATCCTTCGCCAAAAGGATGGGTCTTGGACTACAAACGCTAGACAGACCCCGCAAGATATGGAACATAGACAATACTGAAAACAAAGCGGGCAGTATCACTCACTATGTCGATCTGGATGTCCAAACTAATCAAAAACGACAAAAACTCCGATTCCTAGTCACCGACATCGGAAACGAAGATCTAGTCCTGGGATACCCCTGGCTAGCCACCTACGAACCAACGATCAACTGGAGATACGCCACGATCCATGAAAAGATGCTACCAGTCGTGGTACGATCTATCAACCCCCACACAGACTATCATGTCATCGGCGCACTCCGTGTGGAAGAAAAGCAAGAGATAGTAAAGGAATTGGAAGACGAATGCCAACTACGCACTACGGCGATGGAACTAGCGATCGAAGCTAAGCAATTCCACGAAACCATCGAACTCCCGGACACTTACAGGACTTTCAAAAAGCTCTTCAGCGAGGAAGCGTCCAACCGCTTCCCACCGTCTAGACCATGGGACCACGCTATCGAGTTCAAGGAAGGCACCCCGTCGGCAATCGACTGCAAAGTCTACCCCATGACACAAGAAGAAGATGGCAAACTTAAGGAATTCCTAGACGAACAGCTGAAGAAAGGGTACATCCGCCCGTCCAAATCTCCATACGCCTCATCTTTCTTCTTTATCAAAAAGAAGGACGGAAAACTGCGACCGGTACAAGACTACAGAAAGGTTAACGCCGTCACCATCCGCAACCAATACCCCCTACCCCTCATCTCGGACCTCATCACGGACCTCAGCCAAGCACACACGTATACAAAACTCGACGTCCGATGGGGGTACAACAATGTACGTATCAAGGAGGGAGACGAACATAAGGCGGCTTTCAAAACGCGGTATGGTCTCTTTGAACCCACGGTTATGTACTTCGGACTCACCAACTCCCCGGCCACTTTCCAAACGATGATGAACACTATCTACCGAGACACCATCGCTAAGCACGAAGCCAAGGGAACGACTATACGCGTATACATGGACGACATCGGTATTGCAACTAGGGACCCGGCCGGACAAAAGGAGCACGAAGAAGCAGTCTGCGACGTACTACAAGTCGCCATGGAACACGACCTTTACTTCAAACTCGAAAAATGCCTCTTCAACAAGCCGCGAATGGATTACCTGGGGGTAATCCTTGAAAAGGGGGTAACATGCATGGACCTGGTAAAAATTTCCGGTATCAAGGATTGGCCAACGCCTACCAAGGTCCGTGACGTCCGCTCATTCCTAGGCTTCTGCAATTTTTACCGGCTCTTCATTCGCGGCTTCGCCACACACGCCAAACCACTCAACAAACTCACGAGAAAGGACACCGAGTGGAGATGGACGGACGAAGAAGACAAGGCATTCCGAAAACTTAAGGCTCTAGTCACGGAGGAACCAGTACTCGCACATCCGAAGCTAGACGACCCATTCGAACTTGAAGTAGATGCATCAGGATTCGCGACCGGCGCAGTACTACTACAGAAGAAGGAGGACGGCAAGCGGCACCCAATCGGCTATTACTCGGCAACACTCAACGAAGCGGAACGAAACTACGACATATACGACCTGGAACTGCTGGCGATAGTCAAAGCACTACGACACTGGAGACCCTTACTGGCCGGATCGCCTCACAAGATCAAGATCTACTCCGACCACATGAACCTCCAATACTGGAAATTACCGCAGAAGATCAGTCGAAGAGTCGCCAGGGAAGTATTAGAACTCATGGAATACAACTTTGAGATTCACCACATCCCAGGAAAGAAGAACGGCCGCGCAGACGCTCTGTCCAGACGACCCGACTATGACCAGGGAGAACGAGACAACGAGGATGTAGTCGTATTACCGGAAGATGTGTTCGCACGAACAACAACGGTACAGGCGACGCAGGATCCACCACAAACGGAGATCATCCTACGATACTGGGTAGACCCCCAACAACTGAAGTTTGTCAACGGGGCATGGTACCGACAAGGGAAGTACGTCATCACGGGATCGCTGGACGAGAAACGAAAACTCATCGCTGCCCACCATGACCCTCCGGTACACGGACACCCTGGAATTGCACGAACCACGAGGCTAGTAGAAAGAAGGTACTGGTGGCCGGAGTTGAAACTCGACGTCCGCAACTTCGTACAGGGGTGTGCCGAATGCCAGCGTCACAAGGTCAACACACGCCCCACAAAAGCCCCACTCGTACCCATCACGCCCAAGGAAGACGCTCTGCCATTTGAAACCATTGCCCTCGACTTTATCACCAAACTCCCGATATCCCAGGGGTACGACTCCATCCTAACCGTAACAGATCATGACTGCAGCAAGGCCTCCGTATTCATCCCCTGCAACGAGGAGGTCACAGCAGAAGAGACGGCTGGACTCTACGCTACCCATATCTTCAGACGGTTTGGGCTACCATCAAAAATCATCAGCGACCGAGACCCCCGATTCGCCTCCAAGTTCACGCGGGAACTATGTCGAATCTTGGGGATCCAGCAGAACATCTCCACTGCGTACCACCCCAGAACTGACGGACAATCGGAACGCACCAATCAATGGTTGGAACAGTATCTACGCTTCTGGGCAAACGAGCGTCAAGATAACTGGGTGGCCCTTCTACCAATAGCGGAGTTCGCGCATAACAACTGGCCCCACGAGGCAACAAGGAAGTCTCCGTTCTCACTCCTCATGGGATACGACCCACGCGCTGATTGGCTCGATAAGCCATCTCCTATCCCACAGGTCACCACGAGAATAGAACAGTTCCGAGAAGCACGGAAAGAAGCCCAGGATCTTATCAGAAAGGCGCAATCCATGTGGATCAAACACCGAGACACACCCAAATTCCGAATCGGAGACTACGTGTGGCTAGAAGGACGACATCTTCGAACCAATCAACCAACGCCGAAATTAGCGGCAAGGCGGCATGGCCCCTTTAAGATCACACGAGTCCTATCACCGGTGAACTATCAACTGGAACTCCCCACGCAGTGGAGCGTACACCCCGTGTTCCACATCGATCTTCTCACGCCTTATCGTGAGACGCTCATACACGGACCGAATTTCCAACGCCCACCACCGGACTTGATAGAAGGAGAAGAGGAATACGAAGTCGAGAAAGTTCTGGACCACCGGCATTTCGGCAGAAAGAAACGCCTGCAGTACCTGATCAAATGGAAGGGATACCCCGACTCGGAGAACCAGTGGGTCGATAAGGATGACGTATTTGCAGACGAAGCGATAGCTGAGTATCAATCTTTAAATCCCCGACACACAAACAGCTTAAGAGCCGGACGAACAGAACAACAACCCCCATTCCCCTCTCATCTTCACCACGCTGGCTCCTTCATCTCTTCCCTACTCTCAGTCATGTCCATTCCCTCTGCCGCCGATGCCATCGCTCGGGTTGCCAGTAACACGGGCCCCGTCACCTACCAAGAGCTCTGCGACGCCCTCCAATCCACCATCCCGGCCAGCTACACCGACGGAACCAGCAGCCCCGCCACTTGGTGGATCCTCTCACAAGACGGACAACGTATTAACGAAGTCCCTTTCACGACGGCCGAGGTTGATCGGCTTCGCGCAGCTCTCCCAGAGTCTGCGCCTGCCTCACCTCGACCTCTCCCGGTACGAGTCGAGTACCGAGCCGAGGAAGAAGCCCAAGACACAAGCCACGGTCGATTGGGAGCGGTGGAAGGAGCAGCGGTGGAGGCAAGTAGCGGAGGATTGGCAGAGGGAGCAGCTCCGGAAGGCGGCCGAACGGAGGAGGGAAGCGCTTCGGAGGCGACGAGAGTGGACGCGGGAGAGGAGAGAACGACAGGAGGCGAGGAAACAGTCCTCGAGCAAGTCCGGGGAAGCTTAGCGGACCAATACCCAGCTGAGCACCCCCTCCTCTCTACGGCCACCGATACTGACGACCCTCGCGAAACTCCCTACACATGCGACACCGATGGCCGCCCTCTTTACCGCGGTGGCGTGCGAGCCGACGCACCCCCGCCTTTTCCACTATTCCGACTCCGTCACGCCGAGCTCGGCCCGCCTCCCCACGGTTACAAGTACAACCGCGGGGAGGACTTCGTCCACTTTCCCATCACCAACGGCCAGGGAGTGACGCGCCAGGCCGCCTACATTCAAGTCATCATGGGAGCAGACCCCATCGTACTGGGCCTCGTCCCCGACAGCGAGAAGGTATACTCGCAGCCCCTCTACGCCGAACCCCACGTCAAAGCCACGGGGAAGGAGGTCTACCCTCAAGAGGATATGACCTTGTTCGCAGGCGGTTATCACGACCGCCCTCGCCTCGATCGCGCCATCGGCGAACTCCACGACGTCAGCTTACGGGCGGAGGTGCACAGGTATCGGGCGTACGCGTACGAGGCTGAGAGGATGGAGCAGCGGCTCCATCAGCTCGCCGCCGCGCTGGGGGGGATCAAGGGAGAAATGGCAAGAAGTAAGTTCCGACTCGAAATGGCTAGCGCGTTGGAACGGGTCGAGGAGGTACAGGCGGGCTGGATGTCAGGACCCCGCCTTCGTCGGCGTCGTGGGCGCCGCGGCTGAAAAGGGGGTGATGTCGCGGTCAAGCCCCTGTGGACTCAGTATACGATACGGAGTTGTGTGTGGACGCTTACTATACGGTTATGACTACGATAGTAAGTAGATATTAGTCATGGACACGTCGGATCAGTCAGCGAGTAGTACTAGCATGTGATTGCGGGTACGACTCATTACTAGTACAGCGGTAGTAGGGTTCGAGCTACTATTGCTATTAGTTGTTACGTTCAAGAGGAGCTTTAAAGCTGCCTCTCCAATATGTATAAATAGTGGACTGTGAGGACCAAGATTCGCTATCTTGGTCTTCTTCTCAATACCACTTCACTCCTCTTCTTCCACTCAGGCTTTCACGCCTTCTTGCTTCTGAGGGGAAGCTCCTGTTATACGTCTTGACCTTCGAGTCTAAGACTCTGGCCCTTTCGACGCAACAAGTCGGAGTTGCCTTTGTACTTCTAGGACGGATACTCTGGATCGCCTTAGTAGTATTCTACGGGATTATCGAGACGCTGCGCGCGTGTCAACCACCAGCTAAGTCGTGAACGCCCTTGTCCGAGCTCAAGTCGAGCTAAACGCCGTGGTAGCGTTACACTGGGGAAGCTATCACACTACCAACGCCACATCCACCCGCACTTTGCTGCGATCCGGAGGAGGAATCTGTGCAGGAGGCCGAGAGTCGTGCGGAGACACCCCCACCCAGGGGGTATCAGTTCAACAGGGGAGTCCATTACATTCCCTTTCAGATTTGAGACGCTCAGGAACGTCTTTGGCCAGCCTGGTATACTCAGCTCATTCTCACTGCCGACCCCTTCGTCCTGGCCTTTCAGGCCGGATGCAACCAACAATACGGGAAGCCTGTCCATGCCATCCCCTACTACGACGAGCAGTCCTCTGCCCCCACTTACACCGACGACGACTGTTGCATTTCGCCCCGCGCCCCGCGCCACCAGTACAGACTCGTGCAGCACCGCCGAGCAGTACCGTGCAGAATGGGTTGCAGCCGCCAGAAGTGAAGGTATTGACCCCGGAAACATCCTGCATTACGAACGTGACCCGGGCTGGCAAGCGCCCTGGGAATAGCCGAAGAAGACGTCAAGCGCCCGTCACGTGACCCTGGCACGTGACCTGGTCTAGACTCGCACCAGAAGGATCCAGATGAGCTTGTGCCTGGATCGTGATTGGATCTGCCTCATGGACTGTATGGTTCCTAGTTTCTGATGGATTGTCTGATTGTGCCTGTGGCTTGATGCGCCCAGGAGTTGTATGTTTCAGCCACTGATCGATGAACTTCTGACCCCGTTTCACCTTTGCCTCATTGTTGACCTTGTGACTGTATGCCCCTGACTCGTGTTGTTTTACTTACGATTGGACGATACGTACAGAGTTTCGGACTCCAAGCTGAGCTTGAAAGCTCCTTGGATGTGTATAAGTAGCACCCCAGTCTCGCTGATATCCCTCAGCTTGACTTCTTGTATTCTACCAGCCTACAAGTAGACCGAAGCAGATACAGGCAGCCCCTGTATAAGTTGTCCCCTCTCCGATCCTGTCTCCTTTGCTTGAGCACGTTCTCCTCTTCTTCTTTGCCACTCGCGTTACGCATATCCTTGCCGTTATCGCCTACGGTATTGTCCAAACCCTAGAAGAACTCAGCAAATCCCAAGATCTCGAGAATCCGGTAGGAAGATAGACCGCCGAAGTCTTGGTCGCCACCGTGATACCGCAAGAACCCCCAAGTTTCCCGTCGAGTGCCGAACTCCGGAAGGTACGCCCGCTGGAGCGTAACAACGACCTCATGTTCCTGCTCTCCGATGCGGGACTAGTCAACTCAGTCGACCAGGCGCTCCTTCATATGAAGGATGCGACCCTCATGGTGGAGATACACCGTTACCGCTGCATGATGCTGGGGTGGTGGGTGCAGCAACACCAAGTGGCCGCCGAGCAGATGAAGCTGGAGCGGGTCGAGATTGAGCACAACAGGTGTGTAGCCCGCCTTCAGCGAGCTCACGTGGTGGACTGCATCAAGAACGTGCGGGCCTCGCTCCATCGTGAACCCAAGGCGGAACAAGATGCCGAGGAGATAGCATGAATCAAGGCCCTTCGGGAAGTGGGCACCAACCCCCTCGCGGTCATGCGCGGTCAAGCTGGGGCTTGATCCTGAAAAGGGGGTGATGTTATGTTTCAGTTTCGGACTGCCTCGGCCTGGCTTCGGACTCTGACATATTTGTGATGACTCGGTATGTCAGCAGTAAAACGTCATGGACTTCGGATCTTGTTGCCTCATGTTCGGCTGACTGATGCTTCGCTATTGTTGTACAAGATGCGGATTACGCTGCTGACTGATGTCTCTATTGTTGTACGTGTTTTGGATTACGATGACGACTGCGCATTCTATTCTTAGATTACGCTACTTACACTATTGGCTGTGTACAAGTTCGAGTGGAGTCAGAACTGACTTCCTTACATGTATTTAAGCTCGTAGTACTACGGACCAGGATCCCCATCTTGGTCTTCTTCAAATACCACAGTCTTAACTCGTCTTCTGTGCTAGGAGTCTACTGAGACTCCTATGTGTACTAGCTCTGGCATATCCCTTAGACCAAGAAGGGATCCCCGTGACCTCTATCCCCAGTTCCTCTCGTGAATGGTGGATACACCGACCGTTACTTACCCACCCGGTACTACGTGTCATCTCGTCTTCGAGTATCTCAACTCCCACACCACACGGCCTTACACAAGCTATTACATTGTCGACCATCCCAGTTGGAGGTATATCCGTAAAGTCCCTTCTATTCCCCCGAACGTTCCACTCGACCTACCCCTATACACCTATCGTGATCATCTTGGAGCCTATCAGCGGCACCCTGTGGTATTCCCTGACTCTCCCAACAACCACCACTTTCACCCCAAAGGGAACCCATGTTACACAGACGCCTAAGTCAGGCCAACGTCCATGGTAGACGTTACAATATAAGCACAGGGAAATCCCAAGAGATGTCTCCATCTCCCTCTATCACTCCCTCACCTACTCATGTGCCTATCCTCCCCAGTAAACTTCCACTATGTCATCAACGACGAACTATCCACACCTTACCAAGTACAGTCCATGCCACCGTCACCCCTGTCGTCTACCCTTGCCCTTCACCAACGAGGAGATTGTCCTCCTTCCCCCCTGACATCCCGACTTCCTTCACCATCCCCCACTCTTTATTCCGAGACCAATCAGCCCAGCAGGCTTGGAAGTGCCTATGTCCCGACCCGAGCGCCCACTCCAGAGGGCGATGAACAAGGATACATCCTGAGCCATCCTGTGTCCCCTCCAGGACCCGACGAGGGTGGGGACCTGTACAACCTGGCAGAGCACCTCGAGGCACATCAGTATCTACATTACGCCACCCATCTCACCACTACACACTTGGAAACCCCCCCATTATGCGGACCCACTGGGGAGGCTATCACACTACTGACGCCATATCCACCCACGTTTCACCACAATCTAGAAGAGGAACTGGTGCAGGAGGCCAAGAGTCGTATGGAGACACCCCCGCCCAGGGGGTATGAATTCAACAGGGGAGTCCATTACGTTCCCTTTCAGATTCGAGACACTCAGGAGCGTCTTTGGCCAGCCCGGTATACTCAGCTCATCCTCACCACTGACCCCTTCATGTTGGCCTTTCACGCCGGGTGCAACCAGCAGTATGGCAAGCCAGTGCACGTCACCCCATACTACGATGAGCAGTCCCCTACCCCCACTTACTCTGACAACGACCTCACGTTCCTGCTCTCTGACGCGGGATTAGTCGACTCGGTCAACCAGGCACTCCTCCACATGAAGGACACAACCCTCATCGCCAAAGTGCATCGTTATCGATGCATGACACTGGGATGGCGTGCGCAGCAGCATCAAGTAGCGGCGGAGCAGATGAAGCTTGAGTGGATTGAGATCAAGAGGAACAGGTGCGTCGCCTGACTCCAGCGAGCCCATGCGGTGGACCGCATTGAGAACTGTTGATAAGTGACCTTTGCACACTTAGCGGCTCTGGACGGACTGGACTTGCAGCATGGACTGCTTTAGATAAGATTTACAGGACTTGTAGATTAGATATTTGATCTGTACAATTTCGGACTTCTCTCTTATCTATGACATCATGTACAATGACATCATTCGGACTTCTCTGGACTTTACATTGTACTTTGTGTCTTTGTACTTTCCTTTGTTCTATCTTTATTGTGATGTCACTATGATATCATCTTGGTCTGGATTCCCTTTGTTCTTATCGCCTTGTTCTCATTTTGTACATTCCTCTTGTCCCATACTGAGAACAATGCTCCTTGTAATACGTGACCCTGTGTTACCCTTCTTGTATCAGTGTCACTCTCTGTAAAGTATAAGTAGTGCAGCTTGTACGCTCCTGGTCCACATCAGTTCCTCACTGCTTGTGTGCCAGGTATGTCTCCTCTCCCCCAATGTAACATCAGTTCCTCACTGCTTGTGTGCCAGAACTATCTTTAGCTTCCTTTGCAAGATCTCCCTCTGCTGCTTCCAGCTGCTCAGTATATCTCACCACAGTCTACTTTGTCACTGTGAGTATGCTGTCCATCTCTGCTGTTCATCAAGAACAAGCGAGCGTTGCTCCACTGCAGGCTGAGGGCCAACGAGGATGCCAAGGAGATAGGAAGGATCTGAGCTCTCTGTGCAATCAGCACAAACCCCCTCATGGTCATGCACAGTCAAGCTGGGGCTTGATCCTGAAAAGGGGGTGATGTTACGTTTTGGTCTGCAGACTGCCTGGCCCAGTTTCGGACTCTGACATGTTCGCTATGACTCGACGCACCGGTAGTAATACATCATGGACTGCAGATCTTACAGGCCTCATGTTTGGATGACTGATGCTCCCTATTGTTGTACATGATGACGATTACCATGCTGACTGATAAGTTCTATTGTTGTACGTGACCCGGATTACGATGACAACTGCGGATTCTATTATTAGATCATGCTACTTACGCTATTAGCTACTTACAAGTTCGAGCGGAGTCTGAAGTGATTCCCTTACATGTATTTAAGCTCATAGTAGTACGGACCAGGATCCCCATCTTGGTCTTCTTTGAATACCACCGCTTAACTCGTCTTCTGTGCTAAGGACTTATAGAAGTCCTTAAGTGAGCTAGCTCCGGCATATCCCTTTGTGACCAAGGGGGATCCCCGTGACCTCTATCCCCAGTTACCTCGTGAATGGTGGACATCCCGACCGTGACTTATCCTCCAAATACCACGTGTTATCTCATTTATGAGTATCTCAACGCTTGCACCACTCACCCAACCCATTGCTACTACATCGTCGACAACCCTCATTGGAGGTACATCCGTAAAGTCCCTAGTCCTCCCCCTAACGTCCCACTCGACCTTCCACTCTATACTTACTGCAACTCTATGGGGGCTTACCAACGTCATCCTGCAGTATTCCCTGACTCCCCCAACAACCACCGATTCTATCCAAGAGGGAACCCACGTTACACCGATGCCTAAGTCAGGCCAACGTCTGTGGTAGACGTTACAGTAATGAGCCTTTTGTGCGAGCCATTTGAATTCGGTGATGTACGTGTCAATATCCCCGTTAATCATTTTGAGCCCTCCCTTGAGCTTAGATTGAGCCTGTTCCTTTTCAAGGGTATTGGTGAACCTTTGTCGGAAACTATTGGCCACCTCGTTCCAGAGGGCCTCATTGTTTTGTGAAATTCCAGCTTGTATCTGGCCATTCAGCCAGGTGAGGAGCGCCAACACCCATTCGCTAACATTGACTCCCTTGATGAAAGAGAGGAACAACAGTGCTCGTCGGTATGGGGTAGCCATAGTGGGTACATCACCGTTTATTCCCCAGTATACATGCTGTAGTGGTATGACTTCTCGCTACACCAAGCCAAGTGAAAGGAGTTGAACTGCCAAGGGCGAAGACTCAACTTGACGCGGAGATAAATCACGCACTGAACTTACAGTCAACGTGGAGCTTGTATGCACTAATAGCACCTTTATTCAAGGGGCGAGCACACGGTGTCACACAGTGGTAAGCTGAGTGGAGAACCAAGAGGACAAGTTAGATTGGAGAGAGTAAGGAGGTACAAGAGAATGCGTACCTGAGTGGAGAACCAAGAGGACAAGTTGGTTCCACTCAGGACGCTACAGGCAAGCTTAAGTATCTACTGCAGCTGAGATTAAGTCGGAGCTTGAACACTGTTACTAAGTGTAAAGTAAGTAGCTATGACTAAAGAGCTAACGTGTTGTGTCTAAAATTAGCCTTATCTTTGGTGCTGACTGATGCACCATCATCAAGGCTGACTATGTATGACGTGTCGCTGAGTAAAACCTAATACAGCGCGTAATACATGCCTACTAAGCATAATCTAGAGCGTACTAGAAGGTTCTATCCTTATCTACCAATCAACAGAGTCTGTCCGTAAATAGAATATGACCATAAAGGGATGTCCCATGTATGGGGATACTTTCCCAGGGTCATGTGATGAAAAGTGCATGATATTTCACGTGACTAACTAGAGAACGTGATGGCAGGTCACGTGATCCACAAAAGGCGAAAATGAACGCGTCCATGACACATGCCACTGTGTGAGGAAGGCTTCTACTTTTGTTCAGTCTCTGTCGAATATTGTTGGGGCATCTCCTATCAGTTTATCTTGGGCCCCTGGTCCTCCCCCAGCGGGGGCGTTGGGTGGTCCTCCTCCTCCAGGTGGTCCGCCTCCTGGGAAACCCCCTGGGAATCCTTCTCCAAATCCTCTTGGTGGTCTGCCTGGGGGTCCTCCCCCAGATGGTGGGTCTGGTTGGTCGGGGCCAATTGCTCTGGCATTGGCTGCATCATCTGCAGTCATGCAATGTCCTGTATGCAGGTTAATAGGTAAGAGGATTGCTTCCACCTCTTCGCGGATCCTTCACGCTTCTTCCTGTGCCATTTGTACTAATTGTTCAGTGGTGTAGGTGGCGGTGGCCATGTTGGTTGCTGGGGAAAGTACGTTTATAGTTTCTGGCTCTTGAATGTGGAGAGACTCAGCTTGTTGAATGAGGCTCTGTTCGTCTGTGTTGGCGGGTATTGGTGAGGGGCTTTGGCTGCTTTCTGATTCTTCTGGTGTTTGTGACTTGGATTCGCTTTCTTTGGTTTGTCCATCAATGTGTCCCCACGAATTTTGGTCAGCAGGTATGTCCCTGATGTTGATGTCGCAGCGGTAGTTCAGTCCTGCTGGTCTGACTACGTCCCAGCGATGGTCTATGGGATTCCAAGTAACTTCTACCCAACACAAGTGGTCAAAATTGAACTCAACGGGTTGGTAGCGTGTGGGGGCTGCTGCGAAGTCCACGAAGTATCCTTCATCATCTTGGTATTCTCTCCAATGGGCTTCTTTAAGGAAGATGAGTGGTACGTTGCGGTTCCCCCTCCTGTCTAGGGAGTAGGGTTGGAAGTCAGTCCAACGTTCTCGAGTGGTGAACACCACAGTGGCTATCTTGGTCTTAATGTAACGCTTCCACTGTAGCGTCAGTCTGACTTGGACTCATAGGAGGGCGTTTGGACTTAGCAATGACTCTAGTCAGTACACAGACTTGTCGATGTGACTGTGATACCATGAGGGATCCCCTAAGGGAATGCACAGGCCTCTCGGGTAGGGATCCTTCCTCAGGTCCCTTAGCTATGTGGATGAAGAGGAGAGTTTGAAGCAGTGGATTGAAGAAGACCAAGATGGGACTCTTGGTCTTCACGACATATCTTATATACATATTGTGGGTCGCTTTAAAGCTCCCCTCCAACTGCCTATAGCCAATGGCCTAACTGTTACATTTCAGTTTCGGACTGCCCAGCCCGGTTGTGAACTCTGACGTGTCTGTGATGACTCGGTACGTCGGTAGTAATATGTCATGGACTTTGGATCTTGTTACCTTGTGTTTCGGCTGACTGATGATTCTCATTGTTGTACGTGATGTGTCTTATGTGTACTTCCCCAAGCTCTATTGTTGTACGATACTAGTATTACGTTGTGGATGACTGATTCCTAGGATCCCTGTCCTAGGATTTACGCTACTTACACTATTGGTTACATACGAGTTCGAGTGGAGCTAGAACTGGCTCCCTTACATGTATTTAAACCCATAGTAGTATGGACCAGGATCCCCATCTTGGTCTTCTTCGAATACCACTCTCTAACTCGTCTACTGTGCTAAGGGTCTGCAAACCCTTAAGTGAACTAGCTCCGGCATATCCCTTAGACCAAGAAGGGATCCCTGTGACTTCCGTCCCCAGTTCCTTCGTGAATGGTGGATATGCCGACTGCAACTTACCTGCCCAGTACTATGTGTCATCTCGTCTTTGAATATCTCAACTCTCACGTTGCAAGACCGTACAAGAGCTATTACATCGTTGATCACCCTAGTTGGAGGTATATTCGTAAAGTCTCCAGTCCTACCCCAGACGTCCCTCTCAATCTTCCCCTCTACACTTATTGAGATCAATCCAGGGCTTATCAGTGTCATCCCACGGTCTTTCCCAATTCTCCCAACAACCATTGTTTCCACCCCACAGGGAACCCTCATTATACCGACGCCTAAGTCAGGCCAACGTCTGTGGTAGACATTACACTAACTAACTCAAACCCTAGTACAGCTATCCTAGGAATCAGTCAGCTGCCTTTACAGTATGACATCATGAATCCACATCCAAAGCTGAGAGTTGAGAATCGAGACCATTATTGTACAGAATTGGGACAAGACGTGACAGGGATGTTGAGACGCAACTGATTCAAGTCACATGTCTCATGGGATATGATTAAGTCATTCCCTGCCTTTTATGGTATCTGACCCTTATGGTTAGATTTTGGACCTCCAGACTCATATGGACTGGTTATTGTTTATCTTTATTATTTAGATCCTTATTAGGTTCTTATTGTTCTTGTTGTTAAGATACCAGACTTAACCACTTTAGGCGGCTTTATTGTTCTTAGCCCTCCAATGGCATTTCTCCCTCTGATGCACAGACCAGGTGTATTTTGTTTGAGTCACCAGTGCGCACAGACCATTATTAGCTAAGCATCCTGTATATAAGGACTGCTGCCTTCACCCATACACTTCAGAGTTTCTTCTACCTCTGAAGTGTAAGTCCCTTTACTACTAAGCCTCTCTACCTTATGCTGACACTAGTATAGTTACTTGTTTGTCTTAGGTGTGTAGCGCTGCTATTAGAGTTTCTTCTACCTCTGAAGTTTACTTGTTTGTCTTAGCATTCTGCTATCTTTGTCTTGCTGTTAGTGCTGCCCGCTCGACAAGGCCTCCTCACTGAAGACTCGGGTGTAGTGTTGGAATTGACTCGTAATGTGATCGATGAAGGGTTTAGGGGCTGTTTTTGCCACTATCTTGGTGCTTGTAGTGATCTTGCTTCGGATCACTAGATGGTCATACTTGAGGAAACTGTGACTCCATAGCCAGGGTTCAAAGGCTCTTTGAGTGATTGTTTGTTCATCAGGGTCCACTTCTTTAGTGGTTGGGTTAAAAACCTCTGCAGGTTGCTCAGAATCGAACACTTGTTCGTCAGGTTCTAGCTCTAGAATGTTGATTGTGGTGTTACACGTCTGGGGTACTTGGGAAGACAGAACAATTGTCTTTGCTGATAGGGTGCATGCCTTGGGGCATCTTGAAAAGATGAGCTGGGGCTTTTCCCAGTCAATCTCAGGGTTGTGTGCTTGGAGCCAATCTGTTCCAAGGATTATATTGTGCTCTCCTAGGGTGGTGATGTATAACTCTAACATCTCATCGTGGTAAGCATCTTCTGCTGTTCTGATCCTCATTTTCTGGATCATAGTGTGTTTAACCAAACCCATTTTGTTGGGGGTCCCGTCCATGTTTCTAACTGGAAGGGGGTTAATCAATGTTCTCAATGTTAGTCCATTTGCTCACACAAACCCATCATCTACTATGATGCCCTCCACACCACTGTCCAACAGGGTGCGGGCATTGATTTCTCTGCCAGACCTTTTTCCTACTAGTGTCACCTTGAGTATGATAGAAGGCGCTTGCCTATTCTGTATTGTCTCTACAGGCACATGCTCGGCTCCAAGCGTTTCTAGTAGTGAAAAGCCATGTACAGTGCCGCTGGCTATCCTACTTCCTCCTGCCAATGCCACAGGGGAAGTCCCTAAAAATCCTCATTAATAGGGGCACTCCTTGGACATGTGTCTGGGGAGTACAGCAGTATCTCTTGATACAATGCTCCAATCTGAGCTGGATGATTGTGGGGTGCTTCCTCCACGTCTGGATCTTCAACAAAAGTGCCTTGTGCTCTAACATTGTTGGAATGGTGTTACGTTTCGGTTTCGGACTGCCCAGCCTGGTTTCCGACTCTGACATATCTGTGATGACTTGGTATGTCAGCAGTAATATGTCATGGACTTCGGATCTTGTTGCCTCGTGTTTGGATGACTGATGTGCTCTATTGTTGTATGTGTTGTGGATTACTATGCTGACTGATGCTCTCCATTGTTGTACGTGACTCAGATTACGATGAGGACTGTGGATTCTATTATTAGATTATGCTACTTATGCTATTGGCTACTTACAAGTTTGAGCGGAGCTAGAACTAGCTCCCTTATGTGTACTTAAGCTTGTAGTAGTATGGACCAGGATCTCCATCTTGGTCTTCTTCAAATACTACCACCTCTACTCGTCTACTGTGCTAAGGACTCCAGGAGTCCTTAAGTGAACTAGCTCCAGCATATCCCTTCGCGACCAAGAGGGATCCCCATGACTTCTATCCCCAGTTCCTCTGTGAATGGTGGACACACCGACTGTGACTTACCCACCGAACACCACGTGTCACCTTGTCTTCGAGTATCTTAACTTGCGTACCGCAAGACCAACTCACTGCTACTACATCGTCGACAACCCTCGTTGGAGGTATATTTGTAAAGTCGACGCTCCCCCTCCGAACATTCCACTTGACCTCCCTCTATATACGTATCGCAACTCCACCGGAGCATATCAACGACACCCTGCAGTCTTCCCAGACTCACCCGACAATCACTGGTTCTATCCGAGAGGGAACCCATGTTACAACAGCGCCTAAGTCAGGCTAACGTCCATGGTAGACATTACATTAAGACCAAGATCCTTCAACGTGGCTTCCACAGCAGTAACTACCCGAGATCTTTGGATCCCTTTTCGACTGTATCACATCGACAGACGGGGAGAACGCAACGTCCCCAAGCAATATCTCAAAGGAGCCTTTTGGCAGACAGAACAAGGAGACCCAGGCTATGTTGTCTCATATACTTACAAAGACGGTACTACAGGACTCATCCCTGTAGAATTCAATTTCGAACACACCTGTTGGACTGAACTCAAGTGGGATGCACTCCACTACAAGTTACAAGTCGTCAGACCCGCTGGATTGAGCCTCAAACTTGACATCCTACAAAGCGAAGTAACCACAAGAGACCAGTGGGGCCCTATTGACGGAGAAGAAGAAGAACCCATCAGATCACCTACACCCAAGACACCCGCACCTTCCCCATCTCTTGCAAGTAACCCCAAGGAAATTTGTATCCTCGAAGCCCAAGCCGAAGAAGAAGAACTCCAGTTGGGATTAATAGCTGAGTCCATCCCCACAGACATGACGACGACAGTCACCAAGCAACCCACTACATTCCAGGAACCTGTGCACATTAGTTGTGGAGAAGGACCGCCGCCCGGAGGACATGGTGGAGGAGGAGGAGACAATGGAGGAGGAGATCCTGGAGGACCTCTCTTCACTGGACCGAATGTCTCAAGCGGGACCAAACCCGAGAAGTTCATGGGTAAGGAACCCCTGGTGTTTACCAGCAACCGCACCAAAGTCCAACAGTTCCTCACCCAATGGGAACTGTTCATCAAGACCAAATACGACAACTCTGCGTTCACTCTCCCTTACTGTAAAGTGCTGATCTTCCTCACCTACATCCAAGGAGACCACATCAACGAATGGGTCCTATCCACCACCAAGTGGGTCAAGGCATATAAGACTAAGCACGGACCATACGACAAATGGATCTGGGAGGCTATCGAAATTGGCTTCCACAACACTTTCACAGACACCCTTGAAAGGGAACGCGCCCAACAAGACCTCCAGAAAGGGTTCCGAATGGAGGGGCAAGATATTGACTCCTATATCGCCAAATTTGAGAAGGCAGTACGAGAAGCAGGGTATTGATTCGACGACTCCCTAGTCCTCGACAAGTTCACCAGCAGACTCCCAGTGGAATTATACAAGAATGCATACAACTTCCACAGTCCTAACACTTATGCCCAATGGAAGGTGGCCATGCTAGAACAGCAACACAAATGGATGCATCTACAGACGTGTTTGGGGGGACATAAACCCCTGGGACCTGGTAAGCAGGGCAATACTTCATTGAGGACTTTCAACGCCCCAAATCGTCCACAACAGCCGCGTCAAGGATGGCAGGCCTTCCGGAACCACCTGGACACCATGGACACCACCCCAGGAAGAATCCAAGCCTGCCTCGCCGGATCTGAAGAAATCGACTACACCAAACCCCCCTATACAACCCAGGGAGGACGTCCGTTGAATTGAGGAGTAGTTGACATGAAGAACATCGCCTGCTTCAACTGCGGCAAACTCAGGCATATGCAACGCACTTGCCTCCAGCCCCGCTGCCCATGTAACAATGCAAACTGGCAGCCATGCCAAGGACGCGGGGCTTTCATTGAAGAAGTGCAGAGTGTACAAGAGGAACCTCTGATACAGTTCGAAGACGACGGTGGCAGTAGCCATGGCGCCCATGCCACCACTGAGACACCGCAAGAACGGGCGACCAGCTGGATAAATGGAGTTCGAAACCTTGACAAAGAAGCCAGGGATTTGGTAGTCCGGGACCTAATGGGGCGAGAGGATTTTCAAAGTGCCTGAACCCAATGGCCTGGGTGAGGGCATTACGGTGTAATTCTGTGTTCATAACACGCTATCAATCTATGCATGTTCCAGTTTCATTGCGCGCAAGTTACGCCATGGCCGACAAACAAGCTCTAGTGGACTCCAGAGCCACTAACAACTTTATCCATCTGGACTTCATCTGAAGAATGAGGCTAGGCCTCAAGGAGTTAGACTGTCATCAAAAGATCTGGAATATTGATGGCACACATAACAAAGGGGGTAAGATCACCCATTGTGTGGATCTCAAAGTCAAAACCAAAGGAATCAAGAAGGAGATGAGGTTCCTCATCACTGACATAGGAGGTGAGGATATCATCCTCAGATATCCCTGGTTGGCTATGTTCCAACCCAACATTCAATGGGCCACGGCCACACTAAATGAAGCTGAGTATCCTGTCGTACTTTGCACCACCAACCCCACCAAACCACGCATAGATCCCGTCATCGCTCGCCTCATAATACAGAAACTCCTGTCACCCAACAAACAGAAGATAGAGGAAGAACTGCGACAAGAATGCGGACTGGAAGAAGCTCGCCTACACGCCACCACGTCTACGGAGCTGGCAATTGAAGCAAGACAGTATACAGAACAAAAAGCCATCCCCCCGGAGTACCAACGACATGTAAAGATCTTCAGCGAGGAAGAATCAAACTGTTTCCCCCTGTCAAAACCATGGGACCACGCAATTGAGTTCAAACCTGATGCCCCGGATACCATCGACTGCAAAGTTTACCCAATGAGCCAAGCAGAAGATAAAACCCTCAAGGAATGGATCAACGAACAATTGGCCAAAGGATACATTTGACCGTCTAAATCCCCATACGCATCATCATTCTTTTTTATTAAAAAGAAGGACAGAAAGCTGCGCCCTGTACAGGACTACTGGAACATCAACAAATGGACTATACGCAATCAATATCCACTCCCCCTCATACCAGAACTTATCGCAGACCTAAGCAGAGCGTTCATATTCACCAAGCTGGACATCCGCTGGGGATATAACAACATAAGGATCAAGGAGGGCAATCAAGAGAAAGCGGAGTTTAAAACCAAATATGGACTTTTCGAACCCATGGTAATGTTCTTCGGACTAACGAATTCCCCGGCAACCTTCCAAACTATGATGAATGAAATCTGCAAAGATCTTATTGCCTATCACGAGACAAAAGGGACGGTCATCAGAGTATACATGAACAACATCGGCATCGCTACATGGTCCAATGAACAAGCACACATTGATGCGGTACACGATGTATTGGATTTACTGGAACAAAACAACCTTTTTCTCAAGCCAGAGAAATGCATCTTCCACGCCCCTAGCATCGATTACCTGGGGGTAATCATTGAAAAGGGGGTGACTCGCATGGGCCCCGTCAAAATTTCTGGCATCAAGGACTGGCCCACTCCAAAAAACGTCAAACAGGTACAATCCTTCCTAGGTTTTTGCAATTTCTATTGTGCTTTCATTTGAAATTTTGCCACCTACGCACGACCCCTCAACAAACTTACGTGCAAGGACACCGAATGGACTTGGACAATAGCAGAGCAAGAAGCGTTCGACAAAATCAAGAAGCTTGTCACAGAAGAACTGGTACTCGCGCACACCAACTTGGAAGATCAATTCGAACTGGAAGTAGACGCATCGGGCTTTGCAGTAGGAGCAGTACTACTCCAGCGCAAATGTTACGCTCCAGCGGGCGTACCTTCCGGAGTTCGGCACTCGACGGGAAACCTGGGGGTTCTTGCGGTATCACGGTGGCGACCAAGACTTCGGCTGGTCTATCTTCCGGCCGGATTCTCGAGATCTTGGGATTTGCTGAGTTCTTCAAGGGTTTGAACAATACCGTAGGCGATAACGGCAAGAATATGCGTAACGCGGGTGGCAAAGAAGAAGAGGAGAACGTGCTCAAGCAAAGGAGACAGGATCGGAGAGGGGACAACTATACAGGGACTGCCTGTATCTGCTTCGGTCTACTTGTAGGCTGGTAGAATACAAGAAGTCAAGCTGAGGGATATCAGCGAGACTGGGGTACTACTTATACACTTCCAAGGAGCTTTCAAGCTCAGCTTGGAGTCTGAAACTCTGTACGTATCGTCCAATCGTAAGTAAATCAACACGAGTCAGGGGCATACAGTCACAAGGTCAACAATGAGGCAAAGGTGAAACGGGGTCAGAAGTCCATCAATCAGTGGCTGAAACATACAACTCCTGGGCGCATCAAGCCACAGGCACAATCAGACAATCCATCAGAAATTAGGAACCATACAGTTCATGAGGCAGATCCAATCACGATCCAGGCACAAGCTCATCTGGATCCTTCTGGTGCGAGTCTAGACCAGGTCACGTGCCAGGGTCACGTGACGGGCGCTTGACGTCTTCTTCGGCTATTCCCAGGGCGCTTGCCAGCCCGGGTCTCGTTCGTAATGCAGGATGTTTCCGAGGTCTATGCCTTCACTTCTGGCGGCTGCAACCCATTCGGCGCGGTACTGCTCGGCCGTGCTGCACGAGTCTGCACTGGTCGCGCGGGGTTCAGGTCGAAACGTAACAGCAAAGAAGACGGCAAGAGACACCCCATCGCGTACTATTCAAACACCCTTAGCGTGGCGGAATGGAACTACAACATCTACGACCTAGAACTTCTGGCAATCGTCAAGGCACTTCGGAACTGGCGTCACTATTTGGCAGGATCACCTCACAAGATCAAAGTCTTCTCAGATCATATGAACTTACAGTACTGGCACTCACCACAAAAGATAAGCCGCTGAGTAGCCCAGGAAGTACTTGAACTTTCTGAATATGACATCGAGATTCACCATATCAAGGGAATGGCAAATGGAAGAGCCGACGCCTTATCTAGACACCCGGACTACAACCAAGGAGATAGCGATAATGAACACATCACCATATTGCCGGACGAAGTTTTCGTCAAGGCTGCAGCACTGGACACCACGGAAGATCCCCTCTGACTCAACGCCACCATATCAGTACAAGAAATGGAAAAGGTAAACCTGGTATACGCCCAAGACACCGACAAACTTCACCCCTGGGTCGACCCACATGGACTAAAGCAGATCAAAGGCACATGGTATAAAGACGGCCACTGAGTGGTCACCGGAGGACTTCTAGAAAAACGAGAGCTCATCAAAAACCACCACGACCCTCTCATATACAGACATCCCGGAATCAGCCGAATGATCAAGCTCGTGGAACGATACTATTTGTTACGTTTCGCCCCGAACCCCGCGCGACCAGTGCAGACTCGTGCAGTACCGCCGAACAATATCGCGCCGAATGGGTTGCAGCTGCCAGAAGTGAAGGCATCGACCCCGGAAATGTCCTATATTACGAACGTGACCCGGGCTGGCAAGCGCCTTGGGAATAGCCGAAGAAGACGTCAAGCGCCCGTCACGTGACCCTGGCACATGACCTGGTCTAGACCCGCACCAGAAGGATCCAGATGAGCTTGTGCCTGGATCGTGAATTGGATCTGCCTCATGGACTGTAGGGTTCCTAGTTTCTGATGGATTGTCTGATTGTGCCTGTGGCTTGATACGCCCAGGAGTTGTATGTTTCAGCCACTGATTGATGGACCTCTGACCCCGTTTCACCTTCGCCTCATTGTTGACCTTGTGACTGTATGCCCCTAACTCGTGTTGTTTTACTTACGATTGGACGATATGTACTAGGTTTCGGACTTCAGGCTGAGCTTGAAAGCTCCCTGGAAGTGTATAAGTAATACCCCAGTCTCGCTGATATCCCTCAGCTTGACTTCTTGTATTCTACCAGCCTACAAGTAGACCGAAGCAGATACAGGCAGCCCCTGTATAGTTGTCCCCTCTCCGATCCTGTCTCCTTTGTTTGAGCACATTCTCCTCTTCTTCTTTGCCACTCGCGTTACGCACATCCTTGCCGTTATCGCCTACGGTATCGTTCAGACCCTAGAAGAACTCAGCAAATCTCAAGATCTCGAGAATCCGGCCGGAAGATAGACCAGCCGAAGTCTTGGTCGCCACCGTGATACCGCAAGAACCCCTAGTTTCCCGTCGAGTGCCGAACTCCAGAAGGTACGCCCGCTGGAGCGTAACACTATTGGTGGCCAGGGCTACGACACGAGGTAATGGACTACGTCAAGGGATGTGCCGACTGTCAAAGGATCAAAGTTAACACTAGGGCCATCAAAGTGCCACTGCGCCCAATATTCCCCAAACCCGAAGCTATGCCTTTCGAAACCATCGCACTTGATTTCATCACTAAACTCCCTGTAGCGCAGGACTGTGACACGATCCTCACGATAACGGACCATGACTGTACAAAGATGTCACTATTCATCCCATGCCAGGAAGAAATATTGGCAGAAGGGACAGCCACCCTCTACGTCAAACATGTATTCCCCAGATTTGGACTACCCAGCAAGATCATTAGCAATCGCGACCCCCGATTCATGTCTAAATTCACCTGTGAACTATGCCGACTACTAGGAATCGAGCAGAACATCTCCACCACGTACCACCCCAGGATGGACGGACAATCGGAGAGAACAAACCAATGGCTAGAGCAGTACCTGCAGTTCTGGGTCAACGAACGACAGGACAACTGGATTCATTATCTTCCAATGGCTGAGTTCACACACAATAACTGGCCTAGCAAGACCACTAAAGAATCCCCGTTCCAGTTACTCATGGGGTATAACCCTCGTGCTGATTGGACCGATAGACCCTCGCCGATTCTGCAAGTGGCACTCAGGGTGTCACATGCACGTGACATGTGACGGAAAGCGGAGAATGCCCGGATGAATGACACGTAGGAAGATATTGACAGCACATGAGAATCGATGTAGCATGCAAAGGTCTCGTAGAAAACAGTCATGAAAAACACCAGTATGTATGATATAAAAGGACGAGTAGTAGTAGTCTTTGTCCTTTGTCTCAGTTTCGTTTACCATTGCAATCCAGTGGCCAAGTTGTATTCCATCGTGAGTGCACAGCATCCAACCTCTCATCTCTGCCATCCTCCAGTGGACTTAATATGTCCGCTCATTGCCCTATCCCTCTAAGACCAAACCCCTGCCCTTATCCAGGTTCTGTCCCATTACACCTTCAGCCCTACCGGCGTAATCCCGTAGCCTTTCTGAACGTTCCTTGCGGAATGTAACAAAAACTGAGACCATCTTCTGGACCCGCGCTTGCTATGCGTGGTGTTGTATCTGACTTTCCGAACTCAGCACGGACAGTGAAGCCAACTAGTGCTTCCGCAGAGCCACCCTGGAACAAATGCAATCGACATTGTTCACACCAAAACCTTCTTGTAATGCTACCACGGTGTCAGTCCGACTTGGACTCTGTATGACGGCGTTCACGACTTAGCAGATCTGAGAGACTCTTTCAGAGTCTCTGTAATCCCATAAAAGACAGCAAGGGCAATCCACAGTATTCATCCAATTAGCACGACGGCGACTCCGAGTTGACGACTTGAGAATGCCAGTGTCCTAGACACGAAGGCCAGGAATACGATGATGAAGAATAGAAGGCACGAAGGCCTGTGAGATCGAGTAGAAGATGAGTGGTATTTGAAGAAGACCAAGATGGCGTATCTTGGTCTTTGCGTCCCACTATTTATACATATTGCAGAGGCAGCTTTAAAGCTCCTCTTGGAAGTAATGTCCTCTAGCGTAAGTAGCTCAAACCCTACTACCGCTATACTAGGAATGAGTCATACCAGTTATCACATGCTAGTACAATGTGTGGTGACTAAGTCCATGACTAATTTCTACTTACTAACGTAGCCACAACCATTTAGTAAGAGTCCACTGCGTTTATCGTACCGTATCATGAGTCCGTGAGGCTCGACCGTGACACTTCTCCTGATCGCGCGTTTATTGAACCCGCGCTAGACCCCACAGACTTTACCGAAAGACACGTTGTTGTACGCAGGACTACCCCTAGTGTCAATCACTTAGCTGGTGGAGGCACTTTCTGGGAAGGAACTAGAGGTTATCGAGTCGTCGCTGGCAACAGGCAAGCCATCGATGTTGAGTACTTCAAATCCGAGGACGCTTGGTACGAGGTCCATGGGGAAGGACGCGATTGGTATACGCATAACACCAATCACATTGAGAATCCCTCGTTGTGGGGACTACTGGTTCTAGGAACTACATCGAACGACCCTCATACGTGGAGGACACACGCTAAGGCATCTAGCTCGTCTTCAGACTCAGAGATGCAACATAAGAAAGGAAAAAGACATACGACTTCTACAGTACTCCCTCCCACCATCCTGATCATCCTGTACCTCTCCACTCCACAGCCAACGATGACGACAAAACTAGAGATGGGAGCTCTGAAAGGACAGGCCCCAAAAGAATTTACTGGTGACAGGCATAAAAGCACTCAATTCCTACGAGAATTCCATCAGTTTAAATGTATCAATCGGACTCACGAGCTTATGGTCGTCCCATACTCGCGCATCGGACTCACCTTGTCATATATCAGAGGACCTACGGTCGATGACTGGGCTGATAAAATTAGTCGCGACCTGGATGAGAGCATGATGACGCACGTACCAAAAATCGATGAAAGTGATGAGGCTCTATGGAATACGTTTGAGACGGCCTTCAAAGCTGCTTGGACAGATACGCTTAGTGAACAGAATGCCCACCAACAACTAATATCACTCACCATGAAGGGAGACAACGTAGATTCCTACATTGCTACTTTCGAACAGTTAGCGACCACTGCTAACTGGAGCCTCAATGCCAGCAGGACCCTCGAGTTCTTCCGGAGGGGACTGAAAAAGGGGTTGCTAATAGGTTGTCTATGCCGCCCCAAAATGCCTAAAAGCATGGCTGAGTGGCAAGAAGCAGCGCGTGAGGAATCACAGCGAATCAGGACAATCATGAATGCCATCGCCCAGATCAACAGTGGTAAAAACCTACCCATACTGAATGGACCTACGCAGATGCCCAAGTCTAGTAAAGCTAGTCATAGCCAGGTGGTGCTGATGGACATCGATAACGTTCAGACCACTGGTAAACCTGCATGGCAGACCAAGTGTACGCCTGAAGAGAAAATCAAATGTCAGAAAGAAGGTCATTGTTTCAGGTGCATGGCGCAAGGCCATCTCGCTAACAAATGCCTGAAAGGGAGGACTATGGGGCAAAGCGTTAATAACGTGGAAATGACGGAAAAGAAGGAAGAAGTGGTAAAAGCAGTAACAGTTGCAGACACTCGAAATGTCTTGCTCAGACTCAGATCTTCCAATCGGCACGAACTGATCTTGACATTACTACTCGACACAGCTGGTGGTGACGATGAAACTATCAACGCTATACAGAGCGTTAAAGACAACTCACTCACCTTCCACACCAAAATCATTGGGTCCAACCAGAAAATACCTATTCTCCTTGATACGGGCGCGTCTGGGAACTTCATTGATGACAGCGCCGTCAAGTATTTTGGTCTGGTCACGACTCAGATCGAACAAGTAGGCGTATGCAACGCCGACAGAACTACGAATGCCAATGGAGCACTAACATGGCAGTGCCTACTTACGCTATGGGACGGATCTGATAAGCAAACCCTACAGTTCTATGTCATGAACCTAGGATCTTGCTGAGTTATCCTGGGACTGCCTTGGTTCGAAGTCTGCAAGCCCGTTATTGACTGGGGGAAGAAGACTTATAAAGGGGGACCGTTCCATCTGGAACAGGGAGGAGAAAAGATCGAAGAAACGGTGGTGCAGAAATGGCAATTGCCGTCGGGAGTGGAGCTAATGAAAACATGGAACTCCCTAAAGCCTATTCAGAATATGCCATCATATTCTCGGAAGCAGCCATGCAACAATTCCCCCCCGGTAGAGAAGACGACCATGCAATCGTGTTAAAAGAGGGAGCTCCATCTAGTCTCGGTACGAAATTGTATCCTATGAACGTCTCTGAATTGGAACATCTTCGCGCTTTTTTGACCAAACATCTAAGTAAGGGATACATACAAGAGTCAAAGTCCCCATATTCTTCTCCTCTGTTCTTCATCAAGAAGAAAGATGGAAAACTCAGGCCGGTACAAGACTACAAGGCCTTGAACACCTGGACTGTACACGATGAATATCCACTTCCATTGATAGAGGGCATCCTCACTTCCCTCAGGAACAAAAGTCTCTTTACTAAATTCGACATACGGTGGGGATATAATAACATCCGTATCAAGGACAGAGATCAATGGAAGGCCGCTTTTAAGATGCGTCTCAGCTTATTCAAACCAATGGTTATGTTCTTTGGTTTAACGAATTCACCCGCTACATTCTCCTGGGCTATGAATCGCATGCTGCGGTCACTACTTGACACTTATCCTGGGGAACTCTACGTCTACATGGATGACGTACTTATCGCTACGGAAGAAGATACAAAGTGACACAGAAAAATAGTAGGCTCAGTGCTCGAGGTGTTCATCAGGGAAAGTTACTTCCTGAAACTGTCAAAATGCGCCTTCGAGACTCACAAAATCGACTATCTGGGCATGACTATTAAGCGTGGTACCATACGTATGGGGGACGACAAAGTCAGCGGATTGAAGGACTGGCCACAGACACTATCAACAGTTAGACAGGTCCGATCCACTCTGGGAGTCTTGAACTATCAAAGGCCCTTCATCCCCGGTTTTGCCGAAATCGTGAGGCCACTGAACGCATTGTTAAAGAAGGATGCAATGTTCAATTGGACGCAAGAACATACAGACGCCCTGATGAAACTACTGCAAATCGCCACGAGTTGCCCCATGTTACGCCAACCTAACCCAAAACTCCCATATGAAATACAGACTGATGCCTTGGCCTTCGCATCTGGAGCCATTCTGGCCCAGAAAGATTCGCATGGCAAACCCCAGGCAGTTGGATATCTCTCAAAGACGTTCATGGACGCCGAATGAAACTACGACGTGTACGACAGAGAATTCCTAGCTCTAGTCTGGGGACTCGAGCATTGGAGACATCTTCTCGTCAGCAGTCCCTTTCTGATCGATGTCTATATTGATCATGCGAATCTCTTGCATTACAAACACCCTCAAAAAATAAGCCGTCGTGTCGCTTGTCTTGTCAACATCCTCGCCGACTACGATCTCAGATTGATCCATTGTCTGGGACACCTTCTCCACGCAGACCCGCTGTCCTGCCACCCATCCTTTATTCTGGAAGGAACGTCCGATAATATGGACGTTGTCGTCCTCCCAAAATTGATGTTCGCCGATCTTCTTACACTCACCACTCTTGACGACCGCCTGCGCACCGCCCAGTTGGCCCACCTAGCAGCCCTCTCCACCCTTGCCTCCGCAGGTCTTGTTCACGCTGTGGACTCTCTCTATTTTCGCAATTCCCGCCTTGTCATCGTGGATGATGAGGACCTTAGGAGGGGGGTGATTTCATCCTTTCACGATGCTCCAACAGCCGGACACACAGGAATCACAAAAACATTAGACGCCATTCAGAAACACTATGTTGAGCGGGCAGCACTAACAGCGAGACAAGGACAGCAAGATGCTAAGGACAAAAGTAACTTCAGAGGTAGAAGTAACTCTATTAGCAGCACTACACACCTAAGGACAAAAGTACTATAGTAGCGTCAGTAAGGTAGTGAGGCTTAGAGTACAAGAGGGCACTTACACTTCAGAGGTAGAAGTAACTCTGAAGTGTGAAGGCAAAAACAGCAGTCCTTATATACAGGACGCTTAGCTAATAATGGTCTGTGCGCACTGGTGATCCAAACAAAATACACCTGGTCTGTGCGCCAGAGGGAGAAATGCCATTGGAGGGCAAAGAACAATAAGACTGCCTAAAGTGGTTAAGTCTGGTATCTTAACAATAAGAACAATAAGAACCTAATAAGGATCTAAATAATAAAGATAAACAATAACCGGTCCATACAAGTCTGGAAGTCCAAATCTAACCATAAGGGTCAGATACTGTATAAGGAAGGGAATGACTCAATCATATCCCATGAGACATGTGACTTAAATCAGTCACGTCTCAACACACTACTGGTGGCCCAAGATGAAGCAAGACGTAAAAGACTACGTGAATGGTTGTGCTCCTTGCCAAGCAAGCAAGAATGTGCCAAACCGGACGAAGATACCGCTTAGCCCGATCACACATGATACTGTACAATTACCCTTCCAGACCATCGCATTGGATTTCATAACGAAACTACTGATATTGGAAGGATACGACATGATCCTGACAATCACAGATCAAGGATGTACTAAGTGCAGTATCTTCATCCCCTGTTCGGAAAAGATAGACGCCCTCGGAGTCGCTCGGCTGTATTTGGAACACGTACTCCTGCACTATGGACTCCCACAGAAGATCATCTCCGACAGAGATCCCCGCTTTATGGCCAAGGTGTTCCGAGAAATCATGAAAACCTTACAGATAGAGCAGAATCTAAGTACAGTGTACCACCCGCAAACAGATGGACAGTCAGAGCGCACAAATCAATGACTGGAACAATACCTCCGCATCTTCGGAAATCACTGAGATGACTGGGCCCGATGGCTCCTGATCGCACAATATATGCTGAATGCTTGGAAGTTGGAAACAACAAAGCAGACCCCATTCGAATTGCTCTTCGGTTTCACACCTCGCATACATCAACCAGTTGGACATAAAACGGACTCAGAAGCGGTATCGAACAGGCTACTACGTCTGACAGAGGTCAGGAAGGCAGCCTCCGAAGCCATGAAGAGATCTCAGGAATCATGGGTCAGTAAAGCGGACTACCAGGGTTACAGAGTAGGACAGAAGGTTTGGCTAGAGGTGACTAACCTAAAGATGACTCACCCAACCGCCAAGCTGGCACCCAGACAATATGGACCGTTCCTAATTGCAAAAGTCATTTCTAAGGTAGTATATCAGCTTGTCCTCCCCACGCAGTGGAAGATACACAACGTCTTTCACACTCCACTCCTCTTACCCTATCAGGAGACAAGAATGCATGGAAGAAACTTTGAAGAACCACCGCCCGATATTATCGATGGAGAAGAAGAATGGGAAGTGGAAGAAATACGAGGGGAACGACGCATTGGGCATGCACGAAAACTCCAATATCTTGTCCACTGGAAAGGATATGCAGATGCTTACAATAGTTGGGAACTGGCGACGGACGTGCACGCACCGGACCTGGTTCGCGAGTATAAAGAAAAAAGGACAGAAGTTCAGCTCAACCTCATCGACATGGATCCCTTCGGTTACGGTGCTCGCCACCCTCCCGCTCACTACCTTGTTCAGGACTGGGAGCTGCCTGCATTAACTCGGGACTATATCAAACAACAAGTCGAAGCTTGGTCCTGGGTAGCTAACGACCACGACGCTCGTGCAGATACCCCCTGTACTCAAGATGATTCCTTCAGCTATGCAACGTACAGAGAGCCTGATGGATGGTGGTGCCGTCATTCCAGAACTAGAGCTAACCGTAGAGAGCGTCTTCGATGGGATAAACTTGAAGAATTGGTTGCAGAAAGGATCCAAGTCCATGGCGTCTACCCGGACGACGTCCCTCCTCCCATCGCTGTGCCAGGTGAAACACCAGTACCCCCTTCCACCCTTAGTACAATATCTT
Source organism: Lactarius vividus (assembly GCA_021527035.1). NCBI lineage: Eukaryota > Fungi > Basidiomycota > Agaricomycetes > Russulales > Russulaceae > Lactarius > Lactarius vividus. The sequence goes on along the minus strand of JAKELG010000217.1, from coordinate 12,659 downwards.
CTCTCCCGTTGTTGACGTCTACCTTGACCACATCTGTAAGAAGTCTGGACGTGACTAGTGGTGAACGGGGGTCTGATCCCACACTGGCGGACTTCCGACCCGCATTCGTCCCTGGACCAGAGCATCCAGGAGCAGGCTGCCGAGTGGTCCGTCGTACTGAGCCATATTCATTCGAGATCCCCTTCAAAGACGGAACAAGGGGACCCACGCCTTACATTAGGTTCATGATCAATCAGCGTGAGCAACCCGTGGCGTTGGGCACAGAAGGAAAAGGGAAACCACAATACTTTAAACCCCTCTACTCGATCCCAATGCTGCCACGCGACGAAGTGGGAACGCCTGCTGGTCACTCCCTCATGCTCTTCTCGGAGGGACATGCAGCACGTAACAAAGTAGATCGCACCTTGGCTCTGGTCATGGACCCAGGAGCCATGGCGGACATTCACCGATTCCGCCTCTCCATGCGACGGAAACAAGAGTTATTCACCAGGATGCGCGATCTCGACATCGCATGGAACAACTGGCTCGCTGAAGCGGAAGGAGTAGATCTGAGGATACATCTGTCGAACATCACTTCCTGCATCTATCCGTACCTCCCACAACCCTTACCCCGCGGGCTCAACGTATATCATATTAACGAAGCAGGATCAAACGATCGGCACTTCCACGCCCATTTAGACCATTTGGATGGTCTAGCACTGCTGCCCATCCCACCCCGTACTTGAGAAGATACCCCTGCCAGGGACCCGCCACTCTGATGCCCCACATTACATGACGAGGAACCACGAGGTACTATTTGCCTGTACTGCGGAGAGGGACACAGCACACATCTTTGCCCCCATCCCCATGTCCTCTGTGGCGAACATTCCACACGTTGTCACGTTCCTGTCCATCATCCCGGATTCGGAGCCCCCTGTCCGGCTAGGACCATCCACTCACCCAGTGTTATGTTCTGTCCTTGGACTGCCTGGCCCGGTTGTGAACTCTGACGTATTCGTGATGACTTGGTATGTCAGCAGTAATATGTCATGGACTTCGGATCTTGTTACCTCGTGTTCCGGCTGACTGATGTTTCCTATTGTTGTACGTGATGTGTCTTATGCGTTCATGTCTGAGCTCTATTGTTGTACGATAACGGTATTACGTTGTGGATGACTGATTCCTAGGATCCCTGTCCTAGGATTTACGATATTTACGCTATTGGCTACATACAGGTTCGAGCGGAGCTAGAACTGGCTCCCTTACGTGTACTTAAGCTTGTAGTACTACAGACCAGGATCCCCATCTTGGTCTTCTTTGAATACCACCTCTTGACTCATCTACTGTGCTAAGGGTCTCATCGACTCTTAAGTGAACTAGCTCTGGTATATCCCTTAGACCAAGAAGGGATCCCCGTGACCTCCAATCCCCAGTTCCCTCATGAATGGTGGATACGCCGACCGTCTCTTATCCGCCTGGTACCACGTGTCATCTTGTCTTCGAGTATCTCAACTCTCACACCGCCAGACCTTACAAGTGCTACTACATTGTTGATCATCCCAGTTGGAGATATATCCGTAAAGTCCCCGCAGTTCCCCTGAACATCCCACTCGACCTCCCCCTTTACACTTACCGAGACCACCTCGGAGCCTACCAGCGTCACCCTGCTGTGTTTCCCGACTCCCCCGATAACCATCGTTTCTGGCCGGAAGGGAACCCACGTTACACCGACGCCTAAGTCAGGCCAATGTCTGTGGTAGACGTTACACCCAGGCCAGAACCTTACAGTCACACTAACCCCGATAGGATATGTCGAATCGATGAAGCAGCGTGTGGAGCACTTGTGCCTAGTGAGGGGGCTGTGTCACATGCACGTGACACGTGACGGAAAGCGGAGAATGCCTGGATGAATGACACGTAGGAAGATATTGACAGCACATGAGAATCGACGTAGCACGCAAAGGTCTCGTAGAAAACAGTCATGAAAAACACCAGTATGTACGATATAAAAGGACGAGTAGTAGTAGTCTTTGTCCTTTGTCTCAGTTTCGTTTACCATTGCAATCCAGTGGCCAAGTTGTATTCCATTGCAAGTGCACAGCGTCCAACCTCTCATCTCTGCCATCCTCCAGTGGACTTAATATGTCCTCTCGTTGCCCTATCCCTCTAAGACCAAACCCCTGCCCTTATCCGGGTTCTGTCCCATTATGCCTTCAGCCCTACCAGCGTAATCCCGTAGCCTTCCCAAACGTTCCTCGTGGAACGTAACACAGGGTCAAACAATTCAAGGAACTCCGCCAGCGTGCGCAATCACTGATGATCAAAGCGCAACAGGGGTGGATCAAGGCCAAAGATATGCCCAAGTTCCAAATCGGGGACCAAGTATGGCTGGAAGGGCGTCACCTGCGCACACACCAACCAATGGTGAAATTAGCGGCACAATGCCACGGTCCATTTAAAGTTGTCCAGGTGATGTCCACAGTCAACTATTGCCTAGAACTTCCCATGCAATGGCAGATTCACCCAGTGTTCCATGTGGACCTTCTCATGCCTTATCGTGAGACACCCACACATGGACCCAACTATCAGCGCCCACCACCGGATCTGGTCAGTGGCGAGGAAGAATACAAAGTCGAGAAGATTCTGGACTCTTGGCAATTCAGCAGAAGTCGCAAGCTGCAGTATTTGGTCAAATGGAAGGGCTACCTGGACTTGGATAACCAGTGGGTCAATAAGGATGACGTATTTGCAGACAACGCAATTCGGGAGTTCAAAAATTCTAACCCCACTCATGAAACACATATGAGTGCAGGGAAATCCCAAGAGACATCCCCATCTCCTTCCTCCACTACCACCACTACTCATGCACCCCTCCTCTCCAGTCAACTTCCAATATGTCATCAACACCAAACTATCGGCACCTTACTGAGTACAGTCCACGCCATCGTCACCCCTGTCATCTACCCTCGCCCTTCACCAACGAGGAGATCGTCCTCCTTCCCCCCCGGCATCCTGACTTCCTTTGCCGTCCCCCACTCTTTATTCTGAGACCAACCAGCCCAGTCGCCTTGGAAGCAACTACGTCCCGACCAGAGTGCCTACTCCAGAGGGTGACGAACAAGGGTATGTACCCAGCCAACCAGTGTCCCCACCGGGCCCCGACGAAGGCGGGGATCCGTACAACCCAGCCGAATGCCTCGAGGCGCATCAATATTTACATTACTCCACCCATCTCACCACCACACACTCAGAAACACCCCCGCTATGCGGACCCACTGGGGAAGCTATCACATTACCGACACTGTATCCACCCACGTTTCACCACAATCCAGAGGAGGAATTGGTGCAGGAGGCCGAAAGTCATGCGGAGACACCCCTGCCCAGGGGGTACCAGTTCAACAGGGGAGTCCATTAGATTCCCTTCCAGATTCGAGACGCTCAGGAGCATCTTTGGCCAGCCCGGTATACTCAGCTTATCCTCACCGCTGATCCCTTCGTCCTGGCCTTCTGAGCCGGATGCAATCAACAGTATGGGAAGCCTGTCCACGCTGTCCCCTATTTCGACAAACAGTCCACTGCCCCCACTTACACCAACGCCGACCTCACATTCCTGCTCTCCAACACAGGACTAGTTGACTCAGTTGACCAGGCACTCCTCCACATGAAGGATGCGACTCTTGTGGCGGAGGTACACCACTACCGGTGCATGACGTTGGGATGGCATGCACAGCAACATCGAGTGGCCGCCGAGCAGATGAAGCTGGAGCGGATAGAGATCGAGCGAAACAGGTGTGTCGCCCGCCTTCAGTGAGCTCATGCAGTCGATCGCATCAAGAACGAGCGAGCCTCGCTTCATCGAGGACCCAAGGCGGAGCAGGATGCCGAGGAGATAGCACAGATCAGGGCCCTTCGTGAAATGGGCACCAACCCCCTTGCGGTCATGCGCGGTCAAGCTGGGGCTTGATCCTGAAAAGGGGGTGATGTTACGTTTCGGTTTTGGACTGCCTGGCCCAGTTTCGGACTCTGACGTATCCGTGATGACTCGGTATGTTAGCAGTAATACATCATGGACTTCGGATCTTGTTGCCTCATGTTTGGATGACTGATGCGCTCTATTGTTGTATGTGTTGTGGATTACTATGCTGACTGATGCTCTCCATTGTTGTACGTGACTTGGATTACGATGAGGACTGCGGATTCTATTATTAGATTATGCTACTTACACTATTGGCTACTTACAAGTTTGAGTGGAGCTAGAACTAGCTCCCTTACATGTACTTAAGCTCATAGTAGTACGGACCAGGATCTCCATCTTGGTCTTCTTCAAATACTACCACCTCTACTTGTCTACTGTGCTAAGGACTCCAGGAGTCCTTAAGTGAACTAGCTCTGGCATATCCCTTCGTGACCAAGAGGGATCCCCGTGACTTCTATCCCCAGTTCCTCTGTGAATGGTGGACACACTGACCGTGACTTACCCGCCGAACACCACATGTCACCTTGTCTTCGAGTATCTTAACTCGCGTACCGCAAGACCAACTCACTGCTACTACATCGTCGACAACCCTCATTGGAGGTATATTTGTAAAGTCGACGCTCCCCCTCCGAACGTTCCACTTGACCTCCCTCTATATACATATCGCGACTCCACCAGAGCATATCAACGACACCCCGCGGTCTTCCCAGACTCACCTGACAATCACTGGTTCTATCTGAGAGGGAACCCATGTTACAACAGCGCCTAAGTCAGGCTAACGTCCGTGGTAGATGTTACAAATGGCCACCTTTGGCTTTCATTGCTTGCATCTTTAGCATGCATTCTTTGAGGATGTGGCCTGGCTTGCCACAGTATAGGCAAAGCTTGTTTTTGAACCAATAGTCTTGTTCTTCCTTGGTAAGCTTTCCTTTTGGGGATTTCTCGGGTTGGGATGAAGAAGTGTTACGTTCTAGCCAGAATGTTTGGAAATTATGGGGTATCATTGGAGATAGAGGTGACAATAAAGGGGTCTAAGGTCAAGGGTTTGGCCTTAGAGGGTAGTGACAACGAGCAGGAGTATTAAGTCCTACTAGGAAAATGACTGAGATGAAAGGGCACACGCTGTCACTCAGAGATAGAGCAAACTTGGCTAGGATTCAATCAAGCTGAGATAAGGAAACATATACGCTAAACTACTCTCTTTTATATCATACATACTGGGGATTTTCCTATTTTCTGTACTATGCAAGAGGCCACGTCACCTTTCTATTCTGCTGTCAATTCTGCTGGCACTTCGAAGGTTAGTCCGTTCCATGTCACATGTCATGTGATTGTGACACAGCCCCCCCACTATGCCTGTGGTGTCTTGCCGCCTATGTCTTCTCTGTTCACAATTTGAAGTCTACCTGCGTCAGTATGATTATAGGGTTCAGGATGAGGGGAATAGACCACTCAGGTAGGGCACGAAGATCCAAACCCCAGGTGATGGATGGGGACGAGGCAACGCACAGATTGTTCACACAGAACATGAGGGCATGGGCATACATGGGTGGTGTGGCCAGCATTGCAATACAAACATCTGATGTCTCTTGGCTCTTTTGCATGCAACTCTGGTCGGTGCAGGGGTGGAGGGCAAGCTAGCGCAGGATCATGTGATTGAGGGGGAATGGGTAAAGGAGCGACTCCGTCGAGATGGTCGAGATGAGCTTGGAATTGGCAGTCATTGGACCTGGATTCATTGATATGATACATGTCAAGCCCCCTGGGTATTGGTTTTGGGAGGAAAGGATAGATATGGGAAGTGATGTTAGAATTTCGTAGACAGGCATCGATTCCCTCCGCTTCGGCCAACCAGTTGTTCCAAGCTATGTCCAAGTCCCTCATATGTGTGAACAGATCTTGCTTCCATCTCATCAAGAGATGGAATTGGTGAATGTCAGCGGCTGCCCCTGGGTTTGCAACCAGCACAAGAGCACAATCAATTTTGTTACAGGCTACATGTCCTTCGGAGAACAATGCCAACGGTGCCCCTCGGGTGTTCCCACTTCGATCTGTGCTAGCATCGCAAGAGAGTATAGAGGTTTGTAGTATTGTGGCTTACTGCGTCCTTCAGTCCCCAGAGCTACTGGCTGCTCTCTCTGGTTGATGACAAAGCGGATAAAAGGTACTGGACCCTGTGAGCCATCTTTGAACGGAATCTCAAAGGCATAGGGCTCGCTTTGGCGCACAATTCGCCATCCCTCTCCCGGGTGTTCAGGTACTGGAGGGAATGCTGGGCAGAATTCTGTAGCGTCTTCATATATCTCTTCTGTTGCGGTAGTGGTTGTAGTAGTAGTAGTAGGGATTGACGAGACTGATCCACCAGTTGTAGAGGGGACGAGGATGTTACGCTCCGTAGGGCGCACTTCGGGAGATTGCTCTCGACCGGATTCCAGGGGATTCCTAACGACCTAGGTGTTGACTCGCTCTTGTTCTGTCGCTTGAGCTAGCGCTTGCTGTCGTTCTTGTTCTTCGAGGATGAGTCCGAAGCGGACGATCTGGAGGACTCGGATAGCAACGAAAAGGTAAAAGAAATGAATGACTTCGCTCGTATACGCTGAGCTTACACGCTCAATCAATCGGTCACGTGATAGGAAGGGGAACACCGCTGTAGCAGAAGGGGTAACTCCGAAGTCTGCGTAGGGTACGGGCGCCGCTGTGATGCTGGACTAACTCCGAGGGCACGTAGGGCAAAGAGAAGAGGAGGTGGACTGAGAGCAGAGGGGACTGGGGAACTACTCGGACTAGGTTGTACGGACTATACAAGAAGTCAAAGCTACCGTCTAAGGTCGCTTCTACGTGCTACTTATACTCGTAGGGGGAGCCATTGGAACTCAGCTGAAACCCTAATACAACTGTCACATGAATGCTGCGGAGACTGCGGAACTGCGGAAAACACATGTCCAACGCCACTGATGGTGGCTGAAACATACAGTCCATGGGCGCATCAAGCCATAGGGACGAGGCACGGGAAAGTCAATACAAATACAGTAACGGATCACAAACCAGGCACGATCGATAACACACGTTCCAGTCCAGGCACAAGCTCATCTGGACTCTTCTGGTGCATTCTAGCCAGGTCACGTGCCAGGGTCACGTGACGGGCAATGACGTCATCGGGCGCTAATCTTCCGGACGTTGCGGTGGATCTTGTGGGAACATATACTGGGTGGCCAGTATAGCTGCGCGCAGGTGCAGAGCGCGACTTTGGTGGAATTTCCAGAGGCGTTCCCTAGCCTCGGCTTCTTCGGCTGCTTGCGCATCGGCGTCTAACGGATCTCTCGCAGGACTCCAGGCAACGAATTGTACTGGAGGCGAATCTCGTGGTGGCGTGGTGACGCGTTCCAGAGGGCCGAACGTAACAAGGACAGGAACTGGTTCAGCGATAGGGGGTGGAACATCATCAGGGAATACTCTGTGGACTCTAATACGTTCAGCTACTAGTTCTTCGCACTTATCGTGGCGCAGTCATTCTCGCCTAGCTGCTCTAGCCCTTGAGTGATGGTGCCACCATCCATCGGGTTCTTGATATGTTGCGTATCTGAATGAATTGTCACAAGTGCGAGGGGTATCGGCCCTGGCATCATGGTTGTTAGCTACCCAAGACCAGGCCGCGACTTGTCTCTCAATAAAATCGTGGGTGAGAGCAGGAAGCTCGTGATCCTTGACAAGATAGTGGGAAGGGGGGTGTTGGTCAGTGTAGCTGAAGGGATCCATGTCAATGGTGTTGAGTTGTAGCCCCTCTTTTTGACTCTTATATTCATGAAGTAGGTCTGGGGCATGGACATCCGTGGCTGATTCCCAGCTGTCGTAGGCATCAGCATATCCTTTCCAATGTACCAAATATTGGAGTTTCTTTGCTCGTCCTATTCTTCTTTCGCCATGTATCTCCTCAACCTCCCACTCTTCTTCGCCATCAATGATATCTGGCGCCAGTTCCTCAAAATTCTTTCCATGGAGTTGTGTTTCCTGATACGGCAGCAGAAGCGAAGCATGGAAGATGTTATGTATCTTCCATTGTGGAGGTAGTACGAGTTGATAGGTAACACTTGAAAGTTCCTGAGCGATTAAGAATGGGCCATAACATCGGGGTGCCAGTTTAGTGGTTGGATGAGTTGTTTTAAGATTTGTAGCTTCCAACCATACCTTTTGTCCTGTTCTAAACCCTTGGTAGTCAGAAGATTTAATCCAAGATTCCTGTGCTGTTTTCATTGACTTTGCCATGATCTTCCAGATCTCATCAAGTTTCTGTAGTCTATTCGTGGCCTCATCGGAATTCATTTTGACCATCTTAGGCTGGTGAACTGTGGGTATGAAACCAAAAAGAAGCTTGAACGGAGTCTGCTTTGTTGTCTCCAATTTCCAAGCGTTCAAGGTGTATTGAGCTATGGGTAACCATCAGGCCCAATCATCACAATGATTGCTGAAAATTCACAGATATTGTTCGAGTCTTTGATTGGTTCATTCCAATTGACCATCCATCTGAGGGTGGTAGGCCATGCTGATATTCTGCTCGACCTGCAGGGTGCTCATGATCTTGTGGAATACCCTGGCCATGAAGTGTGGATCTCGATCCAAGATGATTTTCTTCGGGAGTCCATAGTGCAGGAGTATGCATTCTAGATACAGCCATGCTACTCTGATAGCGTCGATCTTTTCCGAGCAAGGGATGAAAAGGCTACACTTCATGCAACCTTGATCAGTGATAGTCATGTTGAGACGCGACTGATTCAAGTCACATGTCTCGTGGGATATGATTGAGTCATTCCCTTCCTTATACGGTATCTGACCCTTACGGTTAGATTTGGACTTCTGGACTTGTATGGACCGGTTATTGTTTATCTTTATTGTCTAGATCCTTATTAGGTTCTTATTGTTCTTATTGTTAAGATACTGGACTTAACCGCTTTAGGCGGTTCTATTGTTCTTTGCCCTCCAATGGCATTTCTCCCTCTGGTGCACAGACCAGGTGTATTTTGTTTGGATCACCAGTGCGCACAGACCATTATTAGCTAAGCGTCCAGTATATAAGGACTGCTGTTTTCGCCCATACACTTCAGAGTTTTCTTCACCTCTGAAGTGTAAGTCCCTTTACTACTAAGCCTCTCTACCTTACGCTGACACTAGTCTAGTTACTGTTTGTCCTTAGGTGTGTAGCGCTGCTATATAGAGTTTTCTTCACCTCTGAAGTTTACTGTTTGTCCTTAGCTTCTTGCTATCTTTGTCTCGCTGTTAGTGCTGCCCGCTCAACAAGTCAAGATCGTATCGTGTCTGTCCGATACTGGTAGCTTTGTGATAAAATCCATGGCTGTTACGCTCCAGCGGGCGTACCTTCCGGAGTTCAGCACTCGACGGGAAACTTGGGGATTCTTGCGGTATCACGGTGGCGGCCAAGACTTCGACTGGTCTATCTTCCGGTCGGATTCTCGAGATCTTGGAGTTTGCTGAGTTCTTCTAGGGTTTGGACAATACCGTAGGTGACGACGGCAAGGATATGCGTAACGCGGGTGGCAAAGAAGAAGAGGAGAACGTGCTCAAGCAAAGGAGACAGGATCGGAGAGGGGACAACTATACAGGGGCTGCCTGTATCTGCTTCGGTCTACTTGTAGGCTGGTAGAATACAAGAAGTCAAGCTGAGGGATATCAGCGAGACTGGTGTACTACTTATACACTTCCAGGGAGCTTTCAAGCTCAGCCTGAAGTCCGAAACCTAGTACGTATCGTCCAATCGTAAGTAAATCAACACGAGTCAGGGGCATACAATCACAGGGTCTACAATGAGGCAAAGGTGAAACGGGGTCAGAAGTCCATCAATCAGTGGCTGAAACATACAACACCTGGGCGCATCAAGCCACAGGCACGATCAGACAATCCATCAGAAACTAGGAACCATACAGTCCATGAGGCAGATCCAATCACGATCCAGGCACAAGCTCATCTGGATCCTTCTGGTGTGAGTCTAGACCAGGTCACGTGCCAGGGTCACGTGACGGGCGCTTAACGTCTTCTTCGGCTATTCCCAGGGTGCTTGCCAGCCCGAGTCACGCTTGTAATGCAGGATGTTTCCGGGGTTGATTCCTTCACTTCTGGCTGCTGCAACCCATTCGGCGTGATACTGCTCGGCTATGCTGCACGAGTCTGTACTGGTGGCGTGGGGTTCAGGGCGAAACGTAACATTACCCTCTTTCTTGGGGAGGCGACCATGCCGAGCAGCAGTGGTCTCCAGAGGGAAGTTCGAAGGGTCGAGGAGGAAGTTGATGATCGCGCTTTTCAGTAACGGGTCAAGGGGTTTCTTTTGAGGGGGTGTGGATGGTGATCTTGAACGCACGCGCGGCTTCCAAATATCTGGGCACAAAGGGCGAATGTGGCCGTACTGCCGACAATGATGACACACCTTGGCCGCGTTGACACGGATCCTTCCGGGTCTCGTGTCCATTCCATCGATGTGGTCTCTGAACGGGTACCAACTACTCTCTTGGGCATGGGCTAGTTCCTGGCGGGCTTGCTGCACCTCTGCCGCCCATGTGCCTCGAGGGGTCGTGTATTGTTTTCTCGCCTCGCCAGGCGGCATTGAATAGTGTACTTCTTCACGGTTCGGAGGGGTGAATGTATTAACGTTCTCGAAATACTGGGGAGGGGGTGGTGACTTAGCTGATGGGGCAAGCTGCACCCTCTTTCTTATGGCTTTTGGGTCTTCATACCCATAGTGTCGCGAACGGACTTCATGAACTTACGGTACGAGTTGAGAAAGGATTCGGACCCTTACTATACGGTTATGACTACGGTAGTAAGGAGGTATTAGTCATGGACACAGAGCATCAGTCAGCACAAGTCGTACTAACATGTGATAGTTAGTATGACTCATTACTAGGATAGCTGTAGTAGGGTTCGAGCTACTTACGCTACAGGACAACAACTTGGAGAGGAGCTTTAAAGCTACCTCTGAAATATGTATAAATAGTGGCTCGCGAAGACCAAGAAAAGCATCTTGGTCTTCTTCTCAAATACCACTTTCGTAACTCGTCTTCTAGAAGGCTTCATAGCCTTCCTCCCGCTCAAGGGACGCTTATCTTGTCATCTTGACCTTCGAGTCTAAGATCCTGGCCCTTTCGACGCGTCAAGTCGGAGTTGCCCTCGTACTGTTGGGACGTATACTGTGGATCACCTTAGTAGTATTTCACGGGATCACTGAGACGCTTCAAGCATTGTATAGACCAGCTAAGTCGTGAACGCCCCAGTTCGAGTTCAAGTCGAACTAAACGCAGTGGTAGCGTTACATTAAGACCAAGATAGCCAACCGTGGCGTTCACTACAAGAGACCAGTGGAGAAACTTTCGACCCTATAGCCTCGAAACCAGAGGAGAACGATCAGTACCACGACGATTCCTAGGAGCAGCCAGGTGGAGGGAATATCGAGGAGACACCGGCTACTTTGTGGACTTCCCAGGAGAAGCAATCAGATACCGACCAGTTGAGTTCAACTACTCAAATTTCTGTTGGACAGAAGTTACGTGGAACCCCATAGACAATCGGTGGGACGTAGTGAGACCAGTGGGGAGAAACTACCGCTGCGATATAGATTCAAGAGAACTCCACGGAGACGATTGGGGATCGCTAGACGGAGACAGTAGTAGCAACGATGAAGAAGAGCAACCCAGAGAACAAGCCCCATCAGAATCAAGCCACGAAGAACCAGTCGAAGAACATACAGCCACGGAAAGCGAAGTCAGACCAGGAACCGGAGACGACTCAAGTTTACTAGCCCACATAGCTGAGTCCCTCTACATCACAGTACCGGAAGAAATTCACATTCGAAGCCCTATGGCCACATTAACCGAAACGCAAGCAATGGAAGAAGTACATCGTATCAGGGAAGAAGCGGAAGCCATACTCAACCCCATCAACCCTAACACTGGACACCGAATGACAGCCGACAACGCCGCCCTCTTTAGAGCAATAGGGCCAGACCACCCAGATCCACCAGAGGGACCCCCACCACCACCAGGAGGACTTCCAGGAGGACTCCCCGGACAAGGGCCAACAGGAGGAGGCTTCCCAGGAGGAGGAGGACCACCAGGAGGAGGAGGACCACCAGGAGGAGGACCCCCGATAGGAGGACCACCAGGAGGAGGACACGGATCAGACAGACTATCAGGTGAACCTCCGACTGTCTTTGACGGCGATCGTACTAAATACGAAGCGTTCCTCACACAATGGCACGTCTACTGGGGAATGAATCTCGACGCCCCTATTATGCAAAACGAATACCGACGATCCCTTCTCTTCCTGGGATACATCAAGGGAACCAACGTCAGCGAATGGACGTTGTCCATCCTCGAATGGCTCAACCGGGAGGTACGACGGGGAGTAAACCAGTACTCCCAGACGCTATGGAACCATGTCGCAACACAATTCGCCAAACGATTCTCGAATATACTCGAGGAGGAACAAGCGCAAGCAGAACTACAGAAGGGAATCAAAATGATAGGAGAGGATATTGATGCGTATGTGGTCAAATTCGAGCAACTAGCCAGAAAAGCTCACTATAACTTAAACGACCGACAAACCATCGATCGGTTCACTGCGGGGTTACCACGAGCCCTGTTCATGAAGTCTACGAACTGGACGAACCACATACGTTTGAGGACTGGAAGAGGTGCGCGTT
>JAKELG010000216.1:0-62500 GCA_021527035.1 Lactarius vividus | reverse complement strand
TTCTTTGCCTGGGAGTGAGCGAATTCCAACTCCATGGACCTTTCACCGACAACAATTTTCCTTGGATCGCCTAGTCGCTCATCAACTAGGATCCCCAAGTACTTATAGGCGGATACCGTAGGGAGGGGTCCCTCTGGTGTGTCATACTTGGCACGTTTGTGGGCTGATTCTAAGAGCTCGACACTCGGCTGGTCCTCGTCATCGAACAGGTCTAGTACCCCTCTCCCTCTCTTCCGGGTTGTGACCTCTCCTTGATTCAAATCTCGCCCCTTCCACAATAGTACTCCACATTTATCGCGTCCCATTTCCATACCATACTTCTGTCCCCAATCGTACACGCCAAGTACACTGCGGTGTGCACCTTCTACGCTATCATTCAGCACCACAATATCATCAGCGTACATCAAACCCGGGATCTTAGCGTCGGTTACTCCTTTAACGGAGACACCGTTGGCCTCACCCACTGCCTCCTGGAGGCAATTGTTTATAAAGATGTCGAATAGGATCGGGGACAGGGGGTCACCCTGCTTAGCACCCCTAGTCGGGGTGAAGGTGGCAGAGATGTTATTCCCCACACGGACCACATATTGGGTTGTACGATATGACTCCACAATCAATCGTAAAAACCTCCCATGTACGCCTACGTGGTGCAATAAGCGGAACAGGTACTCGTGATAGACCCTGTCATACGCCTTTTTGAAATCTATAAAGGTCCCCAAGGTTGAGGAACCATCAATCCAGCGTCTCCGTATAATTTCGGCCAGTGCAGTTGCTTGGGCCACAGCTTCTTCACGAGGGCGGAAGCCGGCCTGCTCGGTACAGAGGAGTTCCCTCTCCTCACACCATTTACTCAAACGGGTGGCCATTAAGCTGAGAAGGACCTTCAAGGCGCAACTAATCAGACTTATCCCGCGGTAATTGTTTGTATTCTCACTATCTCCTCCTTTGAAGAGATTGACTATCTGCACTTCTCGCCACTGCTGCGGGAAGTGCATAGTCTGCCATACGCGAAAAATCAACGCATAGAACGATTTACCCATCGCAGTAAGGGGGGTCTTTAGCCATTGCCTCACTTTACGCTCTGGAAGGTCAATAAAGACGTTATCCGGGCGGTTCCAGTTCGGACTCTTTGATTTAATAGCCGCCATACACTCCTCTCTCACCAAGATCTTAAGGACATTGATATGGATTTCATCCTTCCCCGGGGCAGTATTACGATTCATGCCGCGGAGAGTGAGTAGGATCTCCGACCACATTGGGTCTTCGTTGAGGTCATCAGCCTCTTCTCCAGGTTCACCAAGATCTAATTGGGCCCAATGGTCACGATTAGTAGACAGGTTTTGAGGATCGTAGGTTAGCAGGTCCTCGTAGTGTTCTTTCATCGCTTCCAGAACTCTCTCAGTAGTATGTTGTAGGACGCCTTCACGGTTCTTAACCGGGTTGACGGACTCTACAACTGCCGAGGGGTTCGTTTGGGCACGCAGCTGACTCCACACGTTCTTATGATCGTTCGCAATAAAGTCATCGGCCACACGGGTATAAAACTGCCGCCGCACTCTAACTTGCCAGTCCTTCTTCGCCTTTTTAAAGTGTTTCTGGGCTCGCGCTAACCGTATACAAGTGGACTCGTCTGGGGTCCGGTTACAGTCAATCGCCTTATGGTAGCGCTTGCTGTACTTGTGAACGGTCTGCTGCAGCAGTTTCAGGCTTCGGGGGAATTCCGGCTTTGAACCAGGTTTCTGCACCTTCTTCACTTCGTGCTTGCAGCACACTTGGTCGAAGGTAGCGATGAATGTATCCGCCTGGGTAGAGACTTCAGCCTTACATTCATCATCAATGATATCCGGCTCACGCTGGATACCCTGCATCAACTTGGTCCATGCATTGTCATTAACAAGCAGGTCCCCCTTCAGGGTGATCATCTTGCTGTCGAAGGCAGCCCTAGTAGGACGAACCCTCCTTTCCGCAGCCGACGCATTGGCGTAGGGGGGCATCACAACAGGGCAATGATCACTCGAGTTGTAACAACGTAGTACTCTCGCGCCACGGAAGAGTTTCTGGCTCTTCTCCGTTAAGAGGATATGGTCTAATTGCACCGGGGCCCCCCGCAGGGGGAAATGCGTTCGACGGCTTCCCACAAAATGGGCCGGGAACAGGTAGTTTTTACCACTCTCTGCATTGATGCTGAGGTGGTGGACCAATTGCTTTTCGGGCTCGTTAAGGTCGCCCATGACCACTACCTTACTTTCGTTATCACGTTCAATTATCTTAGCTACAATTTTCTTGACCACCTGTAGTTGCTCTTTACGCGTTCTACGGTGATTGCCCCCTGATTTAAGGTATACATTAATAAAATGTACAGGATCCGACAGTCCAGCATAGCCAAAAACCTTGACATGGATCATCCAATGTAATCCATGGGGTACTTCATAGGACGCTAGCTTGTTGCTAACCAGCATAGCAATACCTCTGAAGTCCTCTTTTGCATGTGAGACGTAGCTTCTATACCCATTCATATGAATGGGGTAGTGTCTCGCCGTAACCAGTGTTTCCTGTAAGGCGAGCACGGCCAAAGCCTCTTCGTCGAGGAGTTCTCCCACTTCTACCATCTTGGCCCAAAAGCCATTAATGTTATAAGTCCCCACCGGTAAAGGAGGGCGACGATGCAATGGTCCATCGGGTTGGGGCTTAGAGGGCTTCGTACGCCTTTCCCTCCAAGACTGCCATAGGGCAAGTCTCCAGCCCTGCACACGCGCAGAGCGGCCTTCATCTTGGGGCATCGGAGTGGACTCAGTCGACATTACTGCCAACATCTCCTCGTCAGTCGTATTTGTTATGATCTGACGCTTCGGACTTTCTCTGTATGTGACTTTTGTTATCTTGTTTCACTTCGCTCCATTTGTCTTTCATTTTGTTACCAAAGGGGCTATCAATGTTAGCCACCCTAGACTCCGCTTCTACATCAGTGCCTTATCTTGTTTTGGCTCTTTACCTCTGTGTGGACTTGTGTTCATGTTGTTTGGAACCTCGTCCTATTTAAAGCTGTACTTTACACTGTAGGAAGCCAGACTTGGCTTTGTTTGCAATCTAGCAACCTTGCCTTCGCTCTTTGGTGTGACTCAACCTTTCCCCTCTTCTTGTGCATCCCCTACCTCTGTCCCTAACCCGGACATCCTCGAAGTCTTTGCAGTTGAACTATATCAACGTGTCACACCTGTTAGACTCTGTGTACTTGCAAGACTGAGTATAGAGAAGTGTCAGACACTTCAGGTGAGGAGCCCTAACTACAGAGTAGTGGCACATATCGTGCCACACCCCAGACCACTGGTATTTCATAGCAATAAGACAATAGACGTCTTCGCTTGGTACTTGTGTGATATTGAACCCCTTGAACCTACGTCCCTGCTAGGACGTAACAGTATTGCTATGTGATCTAGACGCCTCATCTCTGCTTGCAACCGCGGCAAGGGTACCCCAGCCTTCCATATGTATCTTTGTCCTGTCGCGAATGGTGGACAAAAGGGAAAACCCCAAGTCTTGACGAACCCACATGTCCACATGCGGGTTTTGGTTTATACCTGATATGCGCTTGATCTTAACTATTCTGTCTGCCATATCCCCCAAGCAGAGCCTGAGTTCATGCCAGATCTGGGCTGTGGTGAAACTCTGTATATTGTAGAGTATGAGGTGGGTACAGTCACGAGCCAGATTAAGATCGTTCGGGGATGGCATCCCCCGAACTTGGTGTGTTTTAAGGTAATCGGCGAGATTGGGCACTGTCATGGTACGAAAGAGAGACGCAGACGGACGCTTACTACATGGTTATGACTACGGTAGTAAGTAGATATTAGTCATGGACTTCACGATCAGTCAGCACGAGGGGTACTAGCATGTGATAGCTAGTATGACTCATTCCTAGGATAGTGATAGTAGGGTTCGAGCTACTTACGCTAGTGGACATCTTGTTAAAGGGGAGCTTTAAAGCGACCCCTGTAATATGTATAAATAGTGGACCGTGAAGACCAAGATACGACATCTTGGTCTTCTTCTGAATACCACTTTCCTAACTCGTCTTTCTAAGGGCCTTTGCGCCTTCGTCCTTCAAAGCACTTTGTATTCCTGACCTTCATGTCTAGGACACTGGCACTCTCGATACATCAGCTCGGAGTTGCCTTAGTACTGGTCGGGCGAATACTGTGGATCGCCTTAGTCGTATTCTACGGAATCTCCGAAACTCTCGGACGATCCTTCGAACCTGCTAAGTCGTGAATGTCACTATACGAGTCCAAGTCAGACTGACGCCGTGGTAGCGTTACATTAAGACCAAGATATCCCAACTGTGGCATTCACCACAAGAGATCAGTGGAGAAACTTTAGACCCTACAACCTCGAAACAAGAGGAGAAAGATCAGTACCGTGAAGATTCTTAGGCGCAGCAAGGTGGAGAGAGTACAGAGGAGATACTGGATACTTCGTCGACTTCCCAGGGGAAGCCATCAGATATCGACCAGTTGAGTTCAACTACTCCAACTTCTGCTGGACGGAGATTACGTGGAATCCAATAGACAATCGGTGGGACGTCGTCAGACCAGCAGGAAGACATTATCGCTGCGATATCGACTCAAGGGAACTTCACGGAGACGACTGGGGGTCGCTTGACGGAGACAGCAGCAGCGAAGGCAAAGAAGAACAACCAAGGGAACAAGCACCCTCCGAGTCAAGCAACGAAGAACCGATAGAAGAACACACCGCTACGGAGAGCAAGATATGACCAGGAACAGGAGATGACTCAAGCCTATTAGCCCATATAGCTGAGTCATTGCATATCACGGTACCAGAAGAAATTCATATCAGAAGTCCGATGGCCACAGTTACAGAAGTCCGCACTATAGAAGAAGTGCGACGCATCAGAGAGGAAGCAGAAGCCATCCTCAACCCCATAAACCCCTCCACGGGCCATCGAATGACTGCAGATGACGCAGCATTATTCAGAGCGATAGGCCCGGATCAACCAGACCCACCGACAGGACCACCCCCACCCCCTGGCGGACTACCAGGAGGGTTTCCAGGACAAGGACCCACCGGGGGAGGATTTCCTGGGGGAGGACGACCACCTGGAGGAGAAGGACCACCAGGACCGCCAGAAGGAGGAGGAGGACCCCCTCCTGGACCAGGAGGAGGCGGAGGACATGGATCGGACAGATTATCAGGTGAACCTCCAACTGTTTACGATGGGGACCGCACTAAATACGAGGCCTTCCTAACACAATGGCACGTCTACTGGGGGATGAACCTGGACGCCCCCATCATGCAAAATGAATATCGGAGATCACTCCTGTTCCTAGGATACGTCAAGGGGGTCAACGTCAGTGAATGGACACTAACCATGCTCGAATGGCTAAACCGAGAAGTACGAAGAGGAGTAAGCCAGTACTCTCAAACCCTTTGGAACCACATCGCCACAGAATTCGCCAAACGATTCTCCAACATCCTGGAAGAAGAGCAGGCTCAGGCTGAACTCCAAAAGGGAATTAAAATGACGGGGGAAGACATCGACGCGTACGTAGTCCAGTTCGAAGGACTAGCAAGAAAAGCTCATTACAACTTAAATGACTGACAAACCATTGATCGATTCACGGCGGGATTACCCCGAGCGTTGTTCATGAAAGTATACGAGTTAGACAAACCACACACCTTCAAAGATTGGAAGAGGTGCGCCTTACGCCGACAAAAACAATACATCCACATGAAGGCACGACTCGACAACTTCAAAAGCAAGATGCCTCCATCATCCACACAACCCCACTGGAGGCCGCAACCTCCCAACTGGGGACCACCACGAGGGCCACCACCACTTCGATACGACCCAAATGCAATGGACACCTCGGCAGACAGAACACGCACAAGAGTGGCAGAAGTAGGAGACGCCAATAGACCATTCATTCCAAGGCCGCAATGAGGCGGATACAGACGAGGGGGACCTCCACCCCAAGACATGAGGACAGTCGTCTGCTACAACTGTAACCAAACCGGGCACTTCTCATGAAACTGCCCACAGCCGCGCAAAAGAGCAGCTACCAGTCGAATGACCGAAACCGACTATTATACGCAGGAAGAGCCTCCGGCACAGATCCGAGCCGCCAACACGGCACCACCACAACAAAGAGCGAAGGACTGGTTAGCTGGAGTGGCAGGGGAAACCGACGATGTAAAAGACCTCATCCTCCAAGAAATGTGGGGAAAGGAGGGTTTTCAGAACGCCTGAACCCATCGGCCTGGGTGAGGGCAGTCAATTGTAACTCTGTAATCACGACTCGCTATTGATCTCTTCGAATTCCAGTCTCGATTCGCACAAGTTACGCTATGGCTGACATTAAAACACTGGTAGACTCAGGGGCAACGGATAACTTCATACGACCCTCGTTCGCGAAAAGAATGGGTCTCGGACTACAAACGTTGGAACATCCAAAGAAAATATGGAATATAGACAATACGGAAAACAAAGCGGGCAGTATAACCCACTTTGTGGACCTCGATGTTCAAACTAATCAACGAAGGCAGAAAATGCGCTTCTTAGTCACAGACCTTGGAAACGAGGACCTAGTCCTCAGATACCCCTGGTTGGCAACATACGAACCCACGATTAACTGGAGATACGCAACCATACATGAAAAGATGCTCCCCGTAGTAATCCGGTCGATCAACCCTAACAAAGAAAGTCACGTCATAGGAACTATCGTCACCAAAGAAGAAAAGAAAGACATCGAAGCTGAACTAGAAGAGGAAAGTCACCTACGCACCACTGCGACGGAATTAGCCATCGAAGCTAAGCAGTTTCACGACAAAGTAGAACTTCCCTCGGCTTATCAGCAGTTTGCAAAGATCTTCAACGAAGAGGCATCCAATCGGTTCCCTCCATCGCGACCATGGGATCACGCAATCGAATTTAAGGAAGGCACACCATCAGCAATAGACTGCAAGGTCTACCCCATGACCCAAGAAGAAGACAGCAAACTCAAGGAATTCCTGGACGAACAACTAAAGAAGGGATATATACGTCCATCCAAATCCCCCTACACGTCATCCTTTTTCTTCATCAAGAAAAAGGATGGAAAACTACGACCAGTACAGGATTATAGAAAGAGATCAACACAGTCACCATCCACAACCAATACCCTCTCCCTCTTATCTCCGACCTCATCACGGACCTTAGTCGAGCACACACCTACACCAAGCTGGATGTCCGATGGGGGTACAACAACGTAAGGATATGAGAAGGAGACGAACACAAGGCTGCATTCAAAACACGGTACGGACTTTTCGAACCCATGGTCATGTACTTCGGACTCACCAACTCACCGGCGACCTTCCAAACAATGATGAACACCATATACCGAGACACTATCGCCAAACACGAACAAAAAGGAACCATCATATGAGTCTATATGGACGATATTGGTATAGCCACAAGGGACCCAGCGAGACAAGAAGAACACGAAGAGGCTGTAAGAGACGTATTACAGGTCGCAATGGATCACTGTCACGGTACGAGCTCAGTGGACTCTAATTACGGTACGAGGTTGGAGGTGAACGCTTACTATACGGTTATGACTACGATAGTAAGCGTAGATTAGTCATGGACATATCATCAGTCAGCGGGAGTTGTAGTAGCATGTGATAGTTACTATGACTCGTTACTAGGATAGCGATACTAGGGTTCGAGCTATTATTGCTAGTAGTAGTTACCTTGAAGAGGAGCTTCAAAGCTGCCTCTGAAATATGTATAAATAGTGGGATGCGAAGACCAAGATACGCTATCTTGGTCTTCTTCTCAATACCACTTTCTAACTCGTCTCCTACTGGGGCTTTACAAGCTCTCTTCACCTTCGAGGGACGATCTCGTTACAAGTCTTGACCTTCGCGTCTAAGACCCTGGCCCTTTCAACACGCCAAGTTGGAGTTGCCTTAGTACTACTAGGACGCATACTGTGGATCGCTCTCGTAATATTCTACGGGATCATCGAGACGCTGCAGAAGCATCAATCACCAGCTAAGTCGTGAACGCCTTAGTACGAGCTCAAGTCGAGCTGAACGCCGTGGTAGCGTTACATTAAGACCAAGATAGCCAACCGTGGCGTTCACCACAAGAGACCAGTGGAGAAACTTTCGACCCTACAACCTTGAAACCAGAGGAGAACGATCAGTACCGCGACGATTTCTAGGCGCAGCCAGGTGGAGAGAATACAGAGGAGACACCGGCTATTTTGTAGAATTCCCAGGAGAGGCAATCAGATATCGACCAGTTGAGTTCAACTACTCCAACTTCTGCTGGACGGAGATTACGTGGAACCCCATAGACAACCGTTGGGACGTCGTTAGACCAGCAGGAAGACACTACCGCTGCGACATCGACTCCAGAGAACTCCACGGAGACGACTGGGGATCATTGGACGGAGACAGCAGCAGTAGCGAGGAAGAAGAAGCACCCAGGGAACACGCACCCTCGGAATCAAGTCACGAGGAACCAGTAGAAGAACACACGGCCACAGAAAGTGAAATACGACCAGGAACGGGAGACGACTCAAGTTTATTGGCACACATAGCTGAGTCACTACATATCACAGCACCAGAAGAAATTCACATCCGAAGCCCTATGGCCATAGCAACCGAAACACAAGCAATGGAAGAAGTACAACGCATCAGGGAAGAGGCCGAATCCATCCTCAACCCCATTAACCCGAACACCGGACACCGCATGACGGCGGACGACGCAGCCCTCTTCAGGGCAATAGGACCAGACCACCCGGACCCACCAGAGGGACCACCTCCACCACCGGGAGGACTCCCAGGAGGCTTCCCAGGCCAAGGCCCGACAGGAGGAGGATTCCCAGGAGGAGGTCGACCACCAAACGGAGGAGGGGGACCCCCGCCAGGAGGACCCCCAGCCGGAGGACCCCCAGGTGGAGGACACGGATCAGACAGACTGTCAGGTGAACCCCCGACCATATTTGACGGAGATCGTACTAAATACGAAGCATTCCTTACACAATGGCACGTGTACTGGGGGATGAACCTAGACGCCCCCATCATGCAAAACGAATACCGACGATCCCTCCTTTTTCTGGGGTACGTCAAAGGAATCAACGTTAGCGAATGGACACTGTCCATCCTCGAATGGCTCAATCGGGAAGTACGACGAGGAGTAAGCCAGTACTCCCAAACACTGTGGAATCACGTAGCTGCCGAATTCGCCAAGCGATTTTCAAACATACTAGAGGAAGAACAGGCGCAGGCAGAACTACAGAAGGGGATCAAAATGACAGGAGAAGATATCGACGCGTACGTGGTTAAGTTTGAGCAACTAGCCAGAAAAGCTCACTACAACTTGAATGACCGGCAAACCATCGACCGGTTCACTGCGGGATTACCACGAGCCCTGTTCATGAAGGTCTACGAACTAGATGAACCACACACGTTTGAAGACTGGAAGAGATGCGCGCTGCGAAGGCAAAAGCAATACATACACATGAAAGCGCGTCTCGACAACTTCAAAACCAAAACACCACCATCATCCGCACAACCCCGCTGGAGGCCGCAACCCCCCAACTGGGGCCCACCACGAGGACCACCACCTCTCAGATTCGATCCAAACGCCATGGACACGTCGGCAGATAGGACCCGCGCAAGAGTAGCCGAAGTAGGGGACGCAAATAGACCCTTTATCCCGAGACCACAACGAGGAGGTTATGGAAGAGGAGGAGGATCTCCGCCCAGAGACATGAGGACAGTTATCTGCTACAACTGTAATCAAACGGGACACTTCTCACGTAACTGCCAACAGCCGCGTCGCCGAGCAACCACTAGTCGAATGGCAGACACCGACTACTACACGCAGGAAGAACCACCCGCACAGGTCAGGGCAGCAAACACGGCACCCCCGCAACAACGAGCAAAGGACTGGTTGGCCGGAGTAGCAGGAGAAACGGATGACGTAAAAGACCTCATCCTCCAAGAAATGTGGGGGAAAGAGGGTTTTCAGAACGCCTAAACCCATCGGCCTGGGTGAGGGCAGTTAATTGTAATTCTGTAATCATGACTCGCTATTGATCTCTCAGAATTCCAGTCTCGATTCGCACGAATTACGCAATGGCCGACATCAGAACATTAGTGGACTCCGGAGCAACGGATAACTTCATATGCCCCTCGTTCGCAAAAAGAATGGGCCTGGGGCTCCAAGAATTGGAACACCCCAGAAAAATATGGAATATTGACAATACAGAAAATAAAGCGGGCAGTATCACCCACTTTATTGACCTGGAAGTGCAAACTAACCAGCGACGCCAGAAGATGCGCTTCCTGGTCACAGACCTCGGAAATGAAGATCTAGTGCTCGGATACCCCTGGCTGGCGACATACGAACCTACAATCAACTGGAGATACGCCACTATACACGAGAAGATGCTCCCGGTCGTTATACGGTCTATCCACCCCAGGCAAGAAGACCACGTCATAGGGAAAATCATCACGGAAGAAGAAAAGGAAGACGCAGTAGCGGAACTAGAAGAAGAAAGTCGTCTACACACTACGGCCACGGAACTAGCCATCGAAGCTAAGCAGTTCCAGGATAAAGTAGAACTTCCCCTGGCTTACCAACAGTTTGCAAAGATCTTTAATGAGGAAGCGTCCAACCGATTCCCTCCCTCTCGACCTTGGGATCACGCTATCGAGTTTAAGGAAGGCACCCCACCGGCAATCGATTGCAAGGTTTACCCCATGACGCAGGAAGAAGACGGCAAACTCAAGGAGTTCTTAGACGAGCAATTAAAGAAGGGGTATATTCGCCCGTCCAAATCCCCTTACGCCTTGTCTTTCTTTTTCATCAAGAAAAAAGATGGGAAACTACGACCCGTACAAGACTATCGAAAAATAAATGCCGTCACAATCCGCAACCAATATCCACTACCCCTCATCTCAGACCTTATCACGGACCTCAGTCAAGCGCATACCTACACCAAACTGGACGTCAGATGGGGGTACAACAACGTACGCATTAGGGAGGGAGACGAACACAAGGCAGCCTTCAAAACGCGGTATGGACTTTTTGAACCTACGGTTATGTACTTCGGACTCACCAACTCCCCGGCGACCTTCCAAACTATGATGAACACGATCTACCGAGACACCATCACTAAGCATGAAGCCAAGGGTACAACCATACGCGTTTACATGGATGATATAGGCATCGCAACCAAGGAGCCAGCAGGACAAAAGGAACACGAAGAAGCGGTCCGCGACGTACTCCAGGTCGCCATGGAGCACGACCTTTACTTCAAACTCGAAAAGTGCCTTTTCAACAAGCCGCGGATGGATTACCTGGGGGTAATCCTTGAAAAGGGGGTAACACGCATGGACCCGGTAAAAATTTCCGGCATCAAAGACTGGCCCACACCCACAAAGGTCCGTGACGTCCGATCCTTCCTAGGCTTTTGCAATTTTTACCGACTCTTCATCCGCGGCTTCGCTACACACGCCAAACCCCTCAACAAACTCACGAGAAAGGACACGGAGTGGAGATGGACCGACGAAGAAGACAAAGCGTTCCGAAAGCTCAAAAACCTAGTCACGGAAGAACCAGTACTCGCTCACCCAAAACTGGACGCCCCATTCGAACTTGAAGTGGACGCCTCGGGATTCGCCACCGGCGCAGTACTACTCCAGAAAAAGGAAGACGGAAAGCGACACCCCATAGGCTACTACTCGGCTACACTCAACGAAGCGGAACGAAATTACGACATCTACGACCTGGAACTTCTCGCAATCGTCAAAGCCCTCAGACACTGGAGACCACTACTGGCAGGATCGCCACACAAAATCAAGATCTACTCCGACCACATGAACCTCCAGTACTGGAAACTACCGCAGAAGATAAGCAGGAGAGTCGCTAGGGAAGTACTCGAGCTTATGGAGTACAACTTCGAAATTCACCACATCCCAGGAAAGAAGAACGGTCGCGCGGACGCACTATCTCGACGACCTGACTACGACCAAGGAGAACGAGACAATGAGAACGTAGTAGTATTACCAGAAGACGTCTTTGCACGGACAACCGTGGTGCAAGCAGCACACGACCCGCCGCAAACGGAGATTATCCTACGATACTGGGTAGACCCTCAACAACTGAAGCTTGTAAACGGAGCATGGTACAGACAAGGGAAGTACGTCATTACGGGGTCCCTAGATGAAAAACGGAAGCTCATCGCCGCACATCACGATCCCCCGGTACACGGGCACCCCGGAATTGCGCGAACCACAAGACTAGTAGAACGAAGGTACTGGTGGCCAGAGCTAAAGCTAGACGTCCGAAACTATGTGCAAGGATGCGCCGAATGCCAACGACACAAGGTCAACACCCGACCTACGAAAGCCCCGCTTGTACCTATCACCCCGAAAGAAGACGCATTACCCTTCGAAACAATAGCCCTCGATTTTATCACCAAACTCCCCACGTCGCAAGGATACGACACCATTCTAACAGTAACCGACCACGACTGTAGTAAAGCGTCGGTTTTCATCCCCTGCAACGAAGAAATCACAGCGGAAGAAACAGCCGGACTCTACGCCACTCACGTCTTCAAACGATTCGGATTACCGTCAAAGATCATTAGTGACCGAGACCCCCGATTTGCCTCTAAATTCACACGGGAGTTGTGCCGAATTCTGGGAATCCAGCAAAATATCTCCACGGCCTATCACCCTAGAACAGACGGACAATCGGAACGCACCAATCAGTGGCTAGAACAATATCTTCGCTTCTGGGCGAACGAGCGTCAAGATAACTGGGCGGCCTTTCTACCAATAGCAGAATTCGCACACAACAACTGGCCCCACGAGGCGACAAGGAAGTCCCCGTTCTCCCTCCTCATGGGGTATGATCCGCGCGCTGATTGGCTCGATAAGCCATCCCCAATCCCACAGATCACCACGAGGCTGGAGCAATTCCGAGAAGCACGCCGAGAAGCCCAGGAACTCATCAAAAGGGCGCAACTCATGTGGGTCAAACACCGAAACACTCCGAAGCTTCAGGTAGGGGACTACGTATGGCTTGAAGGACGCCACTTACGGACAAACCAACTGACGCCCAAATTGGCGGCAAGACGGCATGGCCCCTTTAAGATCACGTGGGTTCTATCGGCGGTAAACTACCAACTGGACCTTCCCACGCAATGGAGCATACACCCCGTGTTCCACATCGACCTTCTCACACCTTATCGCGAAACGCTCATGCACGGAGAAAATTTCCAGCGCCCACCACCGGATCTAATAGAAGGGGAAGAGGAATACGAAGTCGAGAAGGTTCTGGACCATCGGCATTTCGGCTGGAAGAAGTGCCTACAATACCTGATCAAATGGAAGGGATACCCCGACTCGGAAAACCAGTGGGTCGATAGGGATGACGTGTTCGCCGACGAGGCCATAGCTGAGTACAAATTATCCAATCCCCGACTCGCTAGCAGCTTAAAAGCAGGACGAACGGAAGAATACCTCCCATCCCCACTTCACCCTCGACACACTGGAGCCCTCATCTCTTCCATTTTCTCAACCATGTCCTTTTCCTCTTCCGCCGAGGCCATCGCTCATGTTGCCAGAAACGCGGGCCCCCTCACCTACCAAGAGGTCGTCGAGGCCCTCCAGTCCACCATCCCCGCCTCGTACGCCGACGACACCAGCAACCCCACCACCTGGTGGATCCTCTCTCAAGACGGACAACGTATCAACGAAGTCCCGTTCACAACGGCCGAAGTCGATCGGCTTCGTCAAGCTCTCCCAGAGCTTGAGCGTTCCCCATCTCGACCTGTCCCAGTACGAGTCGAGTATCGAACCGAGGAAGAAACCCAAGACGCAAGCAACGGTCGACTGGGAGCGGTGGCAGGAGCAGAGGTGGAGGCAAGTAGCGGAGGACTGGCAGAGGAGGCAGCTGCGGCAAGCGGCGAGAGGCGTCGGGAGGCTCTTCGGAGGCGACGAGAATGGATGAGGGAGAGGAAGGAGCGGCAAGAGGCGAGGAGACAGTCCTCGGACAAGTCCGAGGGAGCTTAGCGGACCACTACCCAGCTGAGCACCCTCTTATTTCAACGGCCACCGACACTGACGACCCACGCGAGACCCCGTACGCGTGCGACACGGACGGCCGCCCCCTCTATCGCGGAGGCGTGAGGGCTGACGCACCGCCCCCCTTCCACTTATACCGACTACGCCAGACCGCCCTCGGGCCCCCTCCCCACGGCTACAAGTACAATCGCGGGGAGGATTTCGTGCACTACCCCATCACCGACGGACAGGGGGTCACGCGTCAAGCCGCGTACGTGCAGGTGGTCATGGGAGCGGACCCCATCGTGCTCGGACTCACCCCGGACAGCGAGAAGGTCTACTCGCAGCCGCTGTACGCCGAGCCTCACGTCAAGGCCACAGGGAAGGAACAGTACCCCCACGAAGACATGGCCCTCTTCGCAGGGGGCTATCACGACCGCCCCCGTCTCGACCGGGCTCTCGGGGAGCTCCACGACGTTAGTCTCAAAGCGGAGGTCCACCGCTACCGAGCCTACGCGTACGAGGCTGAGAGGATGGAGCAGCGTCTCCATCAACTCGCCGCCGCGCTTGGAGGGATTAAGGGGGAGCTTAGCCGAAGTAAGTTCCGACTCGAGATGGCTGACGCGTTGGGACGAATCGAGGAAGTACAGGCGGGATGGATGTCTGGGCCGCGCCTTCGCCGGCGTCATGGGCGCCGCGGCTGAAAAGGGGGTGATGTCACGGTACGAGCTCAGTGGACTCTAATTACGGTACGAGGTTGGAGGTGAACGCTTACTATACGGTTATGACTACGATAGTAAGCGTAGATTAGTCATGGACATATCATCAGTCAGCGGGAGTTGTAGTAGCATGTGATAGTTACTATGACTCGTTACTAGGATAGCGATACTAGGGTTCGAGCTATTATTGCTAGTAGTAGTTACCTTGAAGAGGAGCTTCAAAGCTGCCTCTGAAATATGTATAAATAGTGGGATGCGAAGACCAAGATACGCTATCTTGGTCTTCTTCTCAATACCACTTTCTAACTCGTCTCCTACTGGGGCTTTACAAGCTCTCTTCACCTTCGAGGGACGATCTCGTTACAAGTCTTGACCTTCGCGTCTAAGACCCTGGCCCTTTCAACACGCCAAGTTGGAGTTGCCTTAGTACTACTAGGACGCATACTGTGGATCGCTCTCGTAATATTCTACGGGATCATCGAGACGCTGCAGAAGCATCAATCACCAGCTAAGTCGTGAACGCCTTAGTACGAGCTCAAGTCGAGCTGAACGCCGTGGTAGCGTTACAATCACGACCTTTACTTCAAACTCGAAAAGTGCCTCTTCAACAAGCCGCAAATGGATTACCTGGGGGTAATCCTTGAAAAGGGGGTAACATGTATGGACCCGGTAAAAATTTCAGGCATCAAAGACTGGCCGACGCCAACCAAGGTCTGTGACGTACGCTCATTCCTAGGCTTCTGCAATTTTTACCGACTCTTCATTCACGGCTTCGCCACACACGCCAAACCCCTCAACAAACTCACAAGAAAGGACACAGAGTGGAGATGGACAGACGAAGAAAACGAGGCCTTTGAGAAACTCAAAACCCTAGTAACGGAAGAACCAGTACTGGCCCACCCGAAACTAGATGACCCATTCAAACTGGAAGTAGACGCATCGGGATTCACAACTGGAGCAGTACTACTCCAGAGAAAGGAAGACGGCAAAAAACACCCTCTAGGATACTACTCAGCCACTCTGAACGAAGCCGAACGAAATTACGACATCTACAACCTGGAACTCCTTGCCATCGTCAAAGCACTCAGACACTGGAGACCACTGCTGGCCGGATCACCGCACAAAATCAAAATACACTCCGACCACATGAACCTCCAATATTGGAAACTCCCACAAAAAATAAGCCGCAGGGTAGCCAGGGAAGTACTCAAACTAATGGAATACGACTTCGAAATTCACCACATACCAGGGAAAAACAACGGCCGAGCCGACGCTGTTACGTTTCGCTTTCGGACTGCCCGACCCGGTTGTGAACTCTGACGTGTTCGTGATGACTCGGCACATTAGTAGTAATACGTCATGGACTTCGGATCTTACCGCCTCGTGTTGTGCTGACTGATAACTCCCATTGTTGTATGTGATCGTGATTAGGCTTGCTGACTGATGATCTATTGTTGTACGTGTTTCGGATTACAACGACAACTGCGCATTCTATTATTAGAGTACGCTACTTACGCTATTGGCTACTTACGAGTTCGAGCGGAGCTGGAACTAGCTCCCTTACTTGTATTTAAGTTCATAGTACTACAGACCAGGATCCCCATCTTGGTCTTCTTCGAAATACCACATCTTCTACTCGTCTTCTGTGCTAGGGACTTGCGACGTCCCTAAGTGAGCTAGCTCCGGCATATCCCCCTGCGACCAAGGAAGGGATCCCCGTGACCTTATCTCCATCTTCCCTTGTGAATGGTAGATCAACCGACCGTGACTTATCCACCCGGTACCACATGTCATCTCGTCTTCGAATACCTCAACTCTCGCACCGCTCGACCCACCCACTGCTACTACATCGTTGACAACGACCAGTGGGAGTATATACGCAAAGTCCCCTATCCACCGCCGAATGTCCCGATACAAGAAACGCTATACACCTACCGGGATTCTACAGGCACGTATTGGCCTCACCCCGCAGTCTTTCCCGAGCACTCGGACAACCACAGATTTCACCCCCGAGGGAACCCACGACACAACAGCGTCTAAGTCAGACGAACGTCCGTGGTAGACGTTACAGACACGCTATCTCGAAGACCGGACTACAATCAGGGGGAACGAGACAACGAAAATGTAGTGGTACTACCAGAAGATATATTTGCAAGAACAACCACGGTACAAGCGGCGCAAGACCCTCCTCAAACGGAAATAACGTTACGCTACTGGGTAGACCCCCACCAGTTAAAATTCATCGATGGAGCATGGTATCGACAAGGGAAGTACATAATCACCAGTTCACTAGACAAAAAACGAAAACTCATCGCCGCACACCATGACCCACTGGTACACGGACACCCCGGGATCACGCGAACCACGAGACTGATAGAGCGAAGATACTGGTGGCCAGAATTGAGACTGGACGTCCGAAACTACGTACAAGGTTGTGCCGAATGCCAGAGACACAAGGTCAACACACGACCCACGAAAGCCCCTTTGGTACCTATCACGCCCAAGGAAGATGCACTCCCATTCGAAACCATTGCCCTCGACTTCATCACGAAACTCCCCACGTTGCAAGGGTACGACACTATCCTCACCGTAACGGATCATGACTGCAGCAAGGCCTCGGTGTTCATTCCCTGTAACGAAGAGATAACGGCGGAAGAAACCGCCGGACTCTACGCCACTCACGTCTTCAAACGATTCGGACTGCCGTCCAAGATTATCAGCGATCGAGACCCCCGCTTCGCGTTCACCAGGGAGTTGTGCCGAATCCTGGGAATACAACAAAACATCTCAACGGCCTATCACCCTCAAACGGATGGACAATCGGAGAGGACCAACCAGTGGCTGGAACAGTACCTCCGATTCTGGACCAACGAGCGCCAAGATAACTGGGCGGACTTCCTACCTGTAGCAGAATTCGTGCATAACAACTGGCCCCACGAGGCAACAAGGAAGTCTCTGTTCTCGCTCCTCATGGGATATGACCCGCATGCTGATTGGCTCGATAAGCCATCCCCCATTCCGCAGATCACCACAAGACTCGAGCAATTTCGAGAAGCCCGAAGAGAAGCTCGTGACCTTATCAAAAAGGCACAATCCATGTGGGTCAAACACCGAGACATGCCCCGGTTCCAGGTAGGGGACTACGTATGGCTGGAGGGACGACATCTGAGGACCAATCAACCCACGCCTAAGTTGGCGGCGCGACGGCACAGACCTTTCAAGATCACACGAGTCCTATCGCCGGTCAATTATCAATTGGAGCTTCCCACACAATGGAGCATACACCCCGTGTTTCACATCGATCTTCTCACGCCCTATCACGAAACACTGATGCACGGAGAAAATTTTCAGTGCCCACCTCCAGATTTGGTAGATAACGAAGAAGAATATGAGGTCAAGAAAATACTAGACCATTGGCACTTCGGCAGAAGTAAACGCCTTCAGTACCTGATCAAATGGAAGGGGTACCCCGACTTGGAGAATCAGTGGGTCAATAAGGATGATGTGTTTGCGGACGAAGCACTAGCTGAGTACCAACAATTAAATCCCCGCACGACACGAGACTTAAAAGCCAGAAAGATGTCGTCCAAGCCCTCACCATCCTCACCCATCAATCACTCTGGCTTCTTCTCTTCCATACTCGCAACAATGTCCGTTTCCTCTGCCGCCAATGCCATCGCTCGTGTTGCCTCAAACATGGGCCCCCTCACCAGTCAAGAGCTCATCACAGCTCTGCAAAGCCTCGTCCCCGCCGAGCACACCCCCAACACCAGCAACGTCGCCAGCTGGTGGCTCGTCACTGAAGACGGGCAAAGACTCAACACGGTCCCCCTCACGACGCCTGAAGTTGATAGGCTTTGCGCAGCTCTCTGCGACGACGAGGATTCCCCATCTCGACCTCTCCCAGTCCAAGTGGAGCAATGGGTCGAGGAACCCGTCACTGGTGACGTTGTGATGGCAAGAATGGAAGCGGGAGGAGAAGTGGCGGCAAGTGGCGGAGGACTGGAGGAGGGAGCAACTTCGGAGGGCGACCGAACGGCGGTTGGAGATGATGGAGCGACGGAAGCAAGGAGCGGTAGAGCGGATGAGACAATACTGGAGCAAGCGTGAGGCAGCCTCCAGGACTACTACCCAGATGAGCACCCACTCATCATCACTGCCACTGATACTGACGACCCCCGCAAAACCCCTTATGCGTGCGACACCACTGGATGCCCGCTCTACCGAGGAGGAGTCTGAGCTGACGCTCCTCCCCTCTTCCCTCTACTCCGACTCCAACATCGCGCCTTAGGGCCCCCTCCCCACGGTTACAAGTACAACCGAGGGGAGAACTTCATCCACTATGTAACGTCTACCACGGACGTTTGTCTGACTTAGACGCTGTTATAACGTGGGTTCCCTCTGGGATAGCGTTGGTGGTTGTCGGGGGAGTCGGGGAATGCCGCGGGATGTCGTTGATATGCTCCCGTGGAGTCACGATAGGTATAGAGGGGAAGGTCAAGGGGTACACCAGGAGGTGGGCTAGGGACTTTACGGATATACCTCCACTGAGGGTTATTGATGATGTAGTAGCAATGGGTGGGTCAAGTGGTGCGAGCGTTGAGATATTCGAAGACGAGGTGGCACGTGGTATTTGGCAGATACACTACGGTGGGCAGGTCTACCATCCACAAGGGAAGTGGAGACAAAGTCACGGGGATCCCCCTTGGTCACGAAGGGATATGCCGGAGCTAGTTCACTTAGGGACACTGCGAGTCCCTAGCACAGAAGACAAGTAGAGAGTGGTATTTCGAAGAAGACCAAGATGGGGATCCTGGTCCGTACTACTACAAGCTTAAATACACGTAAGGGAGCCAGTTCTAGCTCCGCTTGAACTTGTATGTAACCAATAGCGTAAGTAGCGTAGGTCCTAGGACAGGGATCCTAGGAATCAGTCATCCACGACATAATACTGGTATCGTACAACAATAGAACTCGAAAGTGAACGCATAATACACATCACGTACAACAATAAGAAACATCAGTCAGCCAAGACACGAGGCAACAAGATCCAAAGTCCATGACACATTACTACTGACACATCGAGTCATTGCGAATACGTCAGAGTCCACGACCAGGCCGGGCAGTCCGAGAACAAAACGTAACACACTACCCCATCACCGACGGACAAGGGTGCACCCAACAGGCCGCCTATATCCAGATCATCATGAATGCGGATCCGTTGGTGTTGGGATTGGTGGAGGACAGTGAGAAGGTGTACTCCAAGCTGCTGTACGCCGAGCCGCAGGTCAGGGCATGAGGTAAGCCCCACTACCCTCAAGAGGACCTGATGGTCTTCACCGGCGGATATCACGACTGCCCCTGCTTCGATTGCGCCCTCAAGGAGCTGCACAACACGAGTCTCTGAGCCGAGATCCATCGTTACCGGTCCTACACGTACGAGGCCAAGCGCATGGAGCAACGGCTCCATCAGCTGGCCGCCGCGTTGGGAGGCATCAAGGGCAAGCTTGCATGTAGCAAGTTTCGTCTCGAGATGGCCAACACACTGGATCGAGTGGAGGAGGTGCAGTCGGGATGGATGGGCGGAAGTGGGGACCATAGGCGGCGTGGGTGCCGCGCTTAAAAAGGGGGTGATGTCACGGTACGAAAGAGAGATGCAGACGGACGCTTACTACATGGTTATGACTACGGTAGTAAGTAGATATTAGTCATGGACTTCACGATCAGTCAGCACGAGGGGTACTAGCATGTGATAGCTAGTATGACTCATTCCTAGGATAGTGATAGTAGGGTTCGAGCTACTTACGCTAGTGGACATCTCGTTAAAAGGGAGCTTTAAAGCGACCCCTGTAATATGTATAAATAGTGGACCGTGAAGACCAAGATACGACATCTTGGTCTTCTTCTGAATACCACTTTCCTAACTCGTCTTTCTAAGGGCCTTTGTGCCTTTGTCCTTCAAAGCACTTTGTATTCCTGACCTTCGTGTCTAGGACACTGGCACTCTCGATACATCAGCTCGGAGTTGCCTTAGTACTGGTCAGGCGAATACTGTGGATCGCCTTAGTCGTATTCTATGGAATCTCCGAAACTCTCAGACGATCCTTCGAACCTGCTAAGTCGTGAACATCACTATATGAGTCCAAGTCGGACTGACGCCGTGGTAGCGTTACAGGCACAGACACACCGTAAGCCATTTCCTGATCCCCCAAGAGCGTGCGGGAATGTGATAAAGCCATAGTATGTCTTAGAGACTATGACCTGGGCCCGCCCGTCTGCCTCCCAACAGTAAGATGCATGTAGCACGCTTAATATTACACCGCCCTTGTCAAGCCTTGGCCGGGTAGCCCAAGCCATGACGGCACTCCAGGTTAGCTCCTTTTCAGGTCCTTCAATCAGTGACTCCACCACACGATGGGCCGCTTAGCCGGCCAATCTTTCACGGACGCAGGGGGCGTTAGAGTTTGATTTCCAGAGGAGTGCTCGCTGCTCGTGTGCGCGGTTGTCTGAGATAAACACCAAAACCGTAGTAGCCATTGAAGGCTAATCCAATACGTAGAAATATGACAAATAAGGGAATTGAACCCTTAAACCCCCTAGTGTTCGGGGAGGAGCGACTTATGACACGCAAATGACGAGTCAACACATCTGTACATTCTATCGGGCGACTTTGGCCCTTATGCGGTTCATACAAGAGGGGGGACTAAGTAGAACTAAACTAAGTCCTTAAGTGGCCTTTTCTTTGCCCTTCCCCTTCTTTGTGGCGTCCCCAGAGGGGGCCAGTGTCTCCTTTGATCCCTCCACATGTGCCTTTGATGATGACCTCTTCGCTCTCTTTGGGGTGGAGGAGGACACTTCCGGTTCAGACCCTCGTTTGATACCGGCCTTTTTCTCCAAGGCGGCCACCCTCTTAGTCAGTGCCGCCACTTCACCCCTCAGCTCCTTAAACTGTTTATCGTTCTCCTTTGCAACCATTTCCACCTTTATCGGCTCCTTCTGCAGTGACACGTTGACCTTGTTCTGCGATAGAGTGATGGGTGTGAGTCCCGCGGCCTTACGGACCTTGTTAAAGGTCATGAGGAGCGGGCAGTGGCCCCCGTCATGTTCCGTTGCCTTCCCAAGGACTGGGGACTGCCAGCGAAGGCAGCACTGCTGCGCGAACCACACGCTATCCTCCACCACCACTCCATGCATATGGTCTTTCAACCACTTCGTGATGTACTTGACATCCGAAATCGGGTCATTGTTTTCATTCTTCTTGGCGAGGCGGAGGTACCAGTGGCCGACCACTGGTTCCCCTGTCTTGTTGATCTACAACCCATCCCCATAAGTTAGTTCAGAGGGGAGGACCAAAGTGAACACTGCTTACTGCGTGAAAGAGAAGTCCATTGTACTTAACGCCTATGCGATTCGAGAGGGTATGGAGCAGGTCCAGCTTGATTCCCCTCCTCAAGTCGAGTTCAAATCCCCACAGTGCCGAAGACTGGGGATCAGGCCCAAAGGCCAACGGCGGTGGCCAAGCAGCGACCAGCGGGAGAACCCACATGAATGATCGGCTCTTGTACAACCGATGGATTGGGTCCGTGGACCTGATAAGGTTGCCCCCTCGCTTCGATGCCTTCCTGGCCCACAGATACGCATGTAGCTTGTAAAACATATGTGCAGCAGGCAATGAAGCTCCCTCAAAAGAACAGAAGATGAGCTCATCCATAGCCCACTCATTGTCCTCGTGCACCAGCAAAGTCCTTGTCACCACCACATCTAACATGTCCACCTCCCCTCCAAAGCCCTTGAGCTTTTGAAGGTGGTTGGCCATGGCGAAGAGATTGAGCTTGTCGATGTATGTCCCTGGAGGAGAATTTATCGTGTGGAAGATGTTCTTAAGTGCGTTACTGTTATCTGGGAGTTCATCATCGTCTCCCAGCTCCATGGGTGCATCGTTGACCGATGCTATAGAGAGCGTCAGGCTGTTCGGGTGCTTTGGTGGTGCCAGGGGAGGTCCTGAGACCACGTGGGCACGTTTGGCGGGGGCCGGTGTAGCAGAGGTAGAAGCAGAAGCAGGCATGATCTAGTAGGAGTAGAGAATGTCTGAGAGAGAAGAGATAGCTGGGGTGCTGGTCCATTTGTTCTTTAGCCAGGTCTTTTATACCCTCTACCTACCAAATAGTCCATCACACAAGCAGTTGCATGTGGATCCATTTGTGAGGGGGCCTGAGAAACATGTGAAGCACACGGTCCAGGTGATATTCCACAGTGTTCTAAAGTGTTCCATGGGGTGTGTAATCACTTTCGAACCAAATCATATGCAAAGTAGGGGGCTCAATTTCCATCTGCATGCCCCACCTTCCGATTCCTGGGCAAGCTCGGGCAGCAGGGCAGAGGCTCAAATTTATTACGCACCCTCCGACCTCAGGTTCCCTGAGAGAAAAGGGCCTTCCCTGCCCTAATCAGGGGGTTGTAAAAGGGGAACTTGGCCACCGAGCAGAGCTCCTTACTCAGGTGTTTCCAGGTCAGACCTCGAGGAGGTGTCCCCTTCCCACCATCACGAGGTTACAATGCAGGATAAGATTGCTCTGATCTTATCAGATAAGGTCACGTGACCTCATCCATCTTGGCCCCCGGAGTCACCCGCAGCAGAGTACTAGTGATGGCAGTTTCGATCCAGAATGAATGGACTCATTTTCAGTTAACACCGTTCCATTGTCACAGTACTAGGTGTCACAACCTATTAAGGAAATAATTTCCCATGGTCACGTGCTCTCCTATGGATATACTTGTCCGCCCCAGGGACTCAAAGTTTTTGCCCCCGAGATGGCTGAGGAATGTGATTTTTGCATTTTTGGGCTTCCCGCAAGCAGGGTAAGTTCATCCACAATAATGTCATTGACAGTGTTCCTAGTGGGAATACTAGTGCGGAAGAACAAGCCTTTTTATCATCAAGGGTGCTACAGTCAACGACACAACTTTTCTGTACAAGAGTTCGCTAGTCTCTGATTATAACCATTCTAACGACAAGACCATTACGTTCCTTTAACTATGTGAATGCGTCAGGGAAGGGAGGGGAGCACAGCGACCCTCCCTTCCCTGGGCCGGTACAGTGTTTATTTCAATGTTCATAGGCGAGTGTCGTCCCCACTTAGCCCTATTAGCAGAACAGCCAATTCAAGGGTACGCTACGCCCAGGGTAGACTTTCCGTAGAATGTCTATACCCTCCGTGCTGGTGTCTACTAGCCCTCCTGCTTGACCCTCTCGTTTCAGATTTTACAACAACGTTCGACCAGGGGTGTCCTAGACAAAGGTCGCCTTGGGATTGCCAACTTACAAAGTGGACCCTTGGCGTTTCACTAACTACAAGGGAACACTAGGACAGGAGGGGACCCCGTATCCCAAGTTTAAAGTGTCCTCACTTATCAACACCCACGACTTTTAAAACCCCTCCTATTTTTACCCATACCCACACAGACCATGTTTATTAAGGGTCCCACTTAATAGCCACAAGGGCCATAGAGTGTCAGTTTCTGGGCACTGTAACCCCTAACCCTAACCCTGGCCCAAAATAGGTGCCCATACTCCCAAAAACCCCCTCAAATTGTGGAGGCGTTGAACGGTCAGACCCCCGGGGCAGAGGCCAACCATCCAACGGGTCAAACTCAGGTCGAACAAAGAACAAGATCCCTGTATCCCACCGAACCCACCAAGGCCAAACCCAATGCCATTACAGCAACCTGTGGTCAACGAAACCTCAAGTACAGTTGAGAGCCTAACTCCAACAAGATCTTCCTCGTATCCCTTGGATTTTCTAAGGCCAGCAAAGGAGAGGGCACACATAATGCCACCCCCCCTGCCCTGTGTCAAGAATGCACTGGACCTGACAGAGGTGTCAAGCTCTACCCACCATCGACCCCTAGCTCTGGACAATCCAATTTCAGGGGGTTAAGTGGTCAAGGAGAAAAGAGAACTCTTCCCGGGGCCCTTGCCAGCGTCTCCAAGTTCATTTGCGTTGCCGCTAAAGATCCACATCCTGGTTCCGGAATTTTAACTGGATTCCCTTTCGATAGGTGGCACGAAAAAATGCGCGCTTTGAAATGGAGCTTCCCTATCTCTTAGGATCAACTGACCCATGTCCAACTGCTGTTACCATGGAACCTTTCTCCACTTCAGTCTTCAAGGTTCTCACTTGAATATTTGCTACTACCACCAAGATCTGCACTAGAGGCCGTTTCACCCAGCATCACTGCCAAGGCTTCTTCATGGACCTCCACGCCTGCCTACTCATCGACACATCACTTCAGCATCGATGGCGAGGTATGGGTAGCACACTTGAGCGCCATCCATTTTCAGGGCTAGTTCATTCAGCAGGTGAGTTGTTACACACTCCTTAGCGGATTCCGACTTCCATGGCCACCGTCCTGCTGTCTAGATGAACTAACACCTTTTGTGGTGTCTGATGAGTGTGCATTCCGGCCATGACCACTACACCCTTCAAGAAACTCACTGAAGAAGAAAAGAACGTGCTCATGAAGGAGGGACACTGCTTCAAGTGCAGACAACAAGGGCACATGGCCAGAAACTGCCAACGCCAAAACACCCCAAGTCAGACCAAAGTCCAAGCCACAGACACCCAAGAAGCAGACACAGCACCCCCCTACACCCGAGAAGCGAGCACATCATCAGTGTTAGTTGCCACAACAGAGGACAAAGTCTGACAAGCCTATGCACTCATTCAAGGCATGTCAGAAGAAGAAAAGAGACGTTACTATGCCCTTGACCAGGATTTTTGCGATGCCGACCTATGAGAGCTGATAGGAAGGCTGATTCAATGTATAGTGTTTGCGATAGTGCCATGACAATCCAAGTCCTTGTTCGCCTATACTACAAAGAAGCTTGAGTGAATGTGCTCCTAGACAGCAGAGCTACAGACAACCTCATAGACTGAAACCTAATCCAGAAACTAGGACTAGGAACCACACCCCTACAACCCCCAATGATAGTCTGAAACATAGATGGATCACTAAACAAAGATGGCACCATAACAGAAAAATGCCAACTATGGATAAAAAGAGGAGAAAAGGAAACTGCGTTCCAATTTTTCGTGACCAGTCTAGGAGAAGATAGAATGATATTTGGCTATCCATGGTTCGAACAAGAAAACCCAGTCATCGACTGGAAGAAACAAGAATTAAAAGGAGAACCTGTCACTATCCTAACTGGAGGATATCATTTTAGAAGAAAGTGACACCAAGAAGCAAAAATTGCGACAACTACCACAACCTTTGACCCAGTAAAAGAAACGGAAATACCAGAAGAATACCAACTCCACCATAAAGTATTCTCTGACGAAGAAGCACAACGCTTCCCCCCAGAAAGAGAAGAAGATCACCCCATCACACTGTGTCCAGATGCACCTAATAAAATCAACTGCAAAATATACCCACTCCCCCCACAAGACGAAGCATTAAAAGCATACCTAGAAGAAAACCTAGCCAAAGGATACATCTACGAAGGAAGCTCCCCCTATGCATCATCCTTCTTCTTCAGAAAGAAAACAGACAGAGGACTGCACCCCATCCTTGACTATAGACCCCTAAATGCGTGGACAGTAAAGGACACTTACCCCCTGCTGCTCATATCTGATATCCTAACAAACCTACATGGGAAGACATTGTTCTCCAAGTTCGACATCAGGTGGGGGTACCATAATATCCGCATCAAGGAAGAAGACCAATGGAAAGTGGCCTTCAAAACACCTAGGGGATTGTTCATACCCAGAGTTATGACCTTTGGCCTCACAAATGCACCAGCCACCTCTGCAAGAACAATGAGCAGAATACTTTGACCACTCATGGACAAGTACCCAAAAGAGTTGTTTGTCTATATGGACAACGTCTTAATAGCCACAGAAGAAGACACCACGTGCCACAGACAGATTGTCCACGAATTCCTGGAAATATGCGAAAAGGAATCCTATTTCCTCAAAGCGTCCAAATGTGTATTTGAACAAAGAAAGATCCACTACCTAGGAATTGTCATAGATGGATCAAACGTCAAAATAGACCCAAAGAAGGTAGAGGGACTGAAAGAATGGCCAAGAGACATCAAATCGGTCAAACAAGCAAGAAGCATACTAGGGACACTAAGCTACCAGTGCCCCTTCATCCCCAACTTTGCTGACTTAGCAAGGCCTATCACAGACACAATAAAAACAAAGGAAGGCCCATTTAAATGGACAGAAGAGGCGAAAGAAGCCCTAGAGACCCTCATTGCACTTGTGTGCGAAGACCCAGTCCTGTGCCAACCAGACATGAACAAACCCTTCGAACTAGAAGTGGATGCCTCTGCTTTTGCGACAGGAGCAATCCTCACACAAAAGGATGACAGAAACAAACCCCAAGCAATAGGCTACTTCTCAAAGTCCTTCTCAGAAGCAGGGTGCAATTATGACATCCATGATAGAGAACTCTTAGCGGTCATCCAAGGTCTGGAACACTGGAGACACCTACTTCTGGGATCACCCCATGAAATCACGGTGTTTACGGACCACAAGAACCTAGAATATTACCGACACCCTCGCCAAATCAACAGGAGAGTCACAAGATACATTCCCAGTGTTACATTTCGGTTCTTGACTGCCTGGCCCGGTTTCGGACTCTGACGTATTTGCGATGACTCGGTATGTCAGCAGTAATGTGTCATGGACTGTGGATCTCGCTGCCTCGTGTTTGGATGACTGATGCTTGCTATTGTTGTACGTGATGGTGATTACTATGCTGACTGATGCTCTTATTGTTGTACGCAACTCGGATTACGATAACGACTGCGGAATCTATTCTTAGAATACGCTACTTACGCTATTGGTTACATACAAGTTTGAGCGGAGTCCAAACTGACTCCCTTACATGTATTTAAGCTCATAGTAGTACGGACCAGGATCCCCATCTTGGTCTTCTTTGAATACCACTTCTTAACTTGTCTCTTGTGCCAGGAGTCTGCGAGACTTCTGAGTGAACTAGCTCCAGCATATCCCTTGAGACCAAGG
The DNA here is from genome assembly GCA_021527035.1 of Lactarius vividus. Lineage (NCBI taxonomy): Eukaryota > Fungi > Basidiomycota > Agaricomycetes > Russulales > Russulaceae > Lactarius > Lactarius vividus. The sequence continues at coordinate 34,659 of JAKELG010000216.1, read as the reverse complement.
GGGATCCCTGTGACCTTACTCCCCAGTTCCCTTGTGAATGGTGGATACTCCGACCGTGACCTACCCGCCTGAAACCACGTGTCACCTCGTCTTTGAATACCTCAACTCTCGCGTCACTTGTCCGTACATGTGTTATTACATTGTCGACAACCCCCGTTGGAGGTACATTCGTAAAGTCCCTGAACCTCCCCCAAATGTACCACTCGACCTTCCCCTCTATACTTACCACAACCACCTCGGAGCCTATCAGCGACATTCCACAGTCTTTCCCGACAGCCCCGACAACCATCGGTATCGTCCGGAAGGGAGCCCACGTTACACCAACGCCTAAGTCAGGCCAACGTCCGTGGTAGACATTACATTAAGACCAAGATCCTTCAATGTGGCTTCCACAGCAGTAACAACCCGAGATCTTTGGATCCCATTCCGACCGTATCATATTGACAGAAGAGGGGAATGCAATGTCCCCAAGCAATACCTCAAAGGAGCATTTTGGCAGATGGAACAAGGAGACCCAGGCTACGTTGTCTCTTACACCTATAAAGATGGTACTACAGGACTTATCCCAGTAGAGTTCAACTTTGAACACACCTGTTGGACCAAACTCAAGTGGGACACACTCCACTACAAATTACAAGTCGTCCGACCCGCAGGCTCAAGCCTCCACCTTGATGTACTCCAAAGTGAAGTAACCACAAGAGATCAGTGGGACCCATTGACGGAGAAGAAGAAGAACCCGTTCGATCCCCCACACCCAAGACACCCACACCTTCCCCATCCCTTGCTAGCAATCCAGAGGAAATCTGCATCCTCGAAGCTCAAGCTGAACAAGAAGAAACCCAATTGGGATTATTAGCTGAGTCTATCCCTACAGATATGATGACCACTATCACCGAGCAACCCACCACCTTCCAGGAACCCACACGTATCAGCCGAGGAGAAGGCCTGCCCGGAGGAGGAGGTGGAGGAGGAGACGACGGAGGAGGAGGAGACCCAGGGGGACCTCTCTTCACCGGACCAAATGTCTCAAGCAGAACCAAGCCCGAGAAGTTCATGGGCAAGGAACCCCTCATATTCATGGGAGATCACACCAAAGTCCAGCAGTTCCTCACCCAGTGGGAACTTTTCGTTGAAACCAACTATGACAATCCTGTGTTCACCCTTCCCTATCGAAAAGCACTAATCTTCCTGGCCTATATCCAGGGAGATCACGTCAATGAATGGGTCCTGTCCACTACCAAATGGGTCAAGGCCTACAAAGCCAAGCATGGACCATACAACAAATGGATCTGGGAAGCGATCGAACTCGGTTTCCGAAACACCTTCGCCGACACCCTTGAAAGGGAACGCCCACAACAAGATCTCCAGAAAGGATTCCAAATGGAAGGGCAAGATATCGACTTATACATTGCCAAATTTGAGAAGGCAGTACGAGAAGCAGGATATCAGTTTGACAACTCACTCGTCCTCGACAAATTCACCAGCGGACTCCCTGTTGAGCTATACAAGAATGTGTACAATTTCCACAGCCCCAACACTTACGCCCAGTGGAAGGTGGCGGCATTGGAGCAACAGTGCAAATGGATGCACCTGCAAACGCGTTTGGGGGGACGTAAACCCCCAGGACCCAGTAAGCCAGGCAACACTTCTCTAAGGACATTCAACGCTCCAAACTGCCCACAGCAGCCACGACAAGGATGGCAAACGTTCCGGAACCACCTGGATGCAATGGACACCACCCCAGGAAGGGTTCGCACCTGTCTTGCAGGGTCCGAAGAAATAGACTATACCAAACCACCGTATACTCCTCAAGGAAGTCGCCAGCAAGGCAGAGGGGTCGTAAATATGAAGAACATCAACTGCTTCAACTGCGGCAAACCAGGTCACTTCTCTCATAATTGTCTCCAACCACGCCGCCAGCGCAACAATCAGAATTGGCAACCTCGCCAGGGATGCAGCGTGTTCATCGAAGAAGTCCAAAGTGTCCACGAGGAACCTCTCATCCAATTCAAAGATGACGGCGGCAGTAGCCGCAGCGCCCGCGCCACCACTGAGATGCCTCAAGAATGGGCAACCAGCTGGATAAACGGAGTTCGAAACCTCAACGAAGAAGCAAGGGACCTGGTAGTATGGGACTTAATGGGGTGAGAGGATTTTCAAAGCGCCTGAACCCGACGGCCTGGGTGAGGGCATTACAATGTAACTCTGTGTTCATAATGCGCTATCGATCTATGCATGTTCCAGTTTCATTGCATGCAAGTTACGCCATGGCCGACAAACGAGCTTTAGTGGACTCCAGGGCCACTAACAACTTTATCCATCTGGATTTCGCAAGAAGAATGAGGCTAGGCCTCAAGGAGTTAGACCGTCATCGAAAGATCTGGAATATTGATGGCACGCATAACAAGGGGGGCAAGATAACCCACTGTGTGGATCTCGAAGTCGAAACCAAAGGGGTCAAGAAGGACATGAGGTTCCTTGTCACTGATGTAGGAGGAGAAGACATCATCTTAGGGTACCCTTGGCTAGCCACATTCCAGCCGGATATCCAATGGGCCTCTGCAACACTGAACGAAGCTGAGTACCCCATTGTGCTTTGCACCATCAATCCCACCAAGCCACGTATAGATCCCGTCATCGCCCGCCTTGTACTCCAGAAAATACTAGGGGTACCCGACAAACAGCGCATCGAAAAAGAATTACAACAAGAATGTGACCTGGAAACAGCACGACTCCAAGCCACCACATCTACCAAACTAGTTATCGAGGCCCAGCAATACACGGAGAAGAGAGCAGTTCCAGAAGAATATAAACGACACATCAAGATCTTTAGCAAAGAGGAATCCCACCGCTTCCCCCTTTCCAAACCATGGGACCACGCCATTGAATTCAAGCCAGACGCTCCAGACACCATCGACTGCAAAGTTTACCCAATGAGCCAAGCAGAAGAAAAAGCATTAAAAGAATGGATCGACGAACAACTGGCAAAAGGCTACATCAGACCATCCAAATCCCCGTACGCATCATCATTCTTCTTTATCAAAAAGAAGGACGGAAAACTACGCCCAGTACAGGACTACTGGAATATTAACAAATGGACCATACACAACCAATACCCACTCCCACTTATACCTGAACTCATCGCCGACCTCAGTGGAGCCTTCATATTCACCAAGCTTGACATCCACTGGGGGTATAACAACATATGCATGAAAGAAGGAGATCAGGAGAAAGCAGTGTTCAAAACGTGTTACGGGCTATTCAAACCTACGGTAATGTTCTTCGGATTGACAAACTCCCCAGCCACCTTCCAAACCATGATGAACGAAATCTGTAAAGACCTCATCGCCCACCACGAGACAAAAGGAACGATTATCAGGGTATACATGGACGACATTGGCATTGCTACAAGGTCTACCGAACAAGCACACATTGATGCGGTACATGACGTATTGGACTTACTGGAACAGAATGACCTCTTCCTCAAACCAGAGAAATGCATCTTCCATGCTCCAAGCATCGATTACCTGGGGGTAATCATTGAAAAGGGGGTGACTCGTATGGACCCCGTCAAAATTTCTGGCATCAAAGATTGGCCTACCCCAAGAAACATCAAACAGGTGCGATCCTTCCTAGGTTTCTGCAACTTTTACTGCGCTTTCATTCAGAATTTTGCCACTTACGCATGACCACTCAACAAACTAATGTGCAAAGACATCGAATGGACATGGACAAACACAGAACAAGAAGCATTCGACAAAATCAAGAAACTTGTCATGGAAGAACCAGTACTCGCACATGCCAACCTAGAAGACCAATTGGAATTAGAAGTAGACGCGTCAGGATTCGCAGTAGGAGCAGTACTACTCCAACGCAAAAAAGATGGCAAAAGACACCCCATTTGTAACGTTACCACAGGAACGTTATATGCGACGTGCACATCACTAAGTCGTTCAAGCCGAGGTGACGGGACGTGAGCTAGCCGGTCAAGGCTAAGTTCGGTGATGAATAAGCACTATACGGTCTCCTCAGACACGCAAGTGGTAATCGGGGGTTCTGGGGTTCAAGCACAATAGCGAACCAAAGTCGTGCTCAAGCGAAACAGCGAGCCAAAGTCGTTCGTGGATTGACAACGATGTGGTATTACACAAGAAGTCAAGTCTACCGTACAAGCTAGGTAGCGTGCGACTTATATACTGGTACAGGATGTTTGTACGCAACAAACATATGGTGCGATAAGTGGGGTCCTTAAACGAAAGCGGAACAAAGGCAATACTATAGTAAGAAACAGGGTGATTACGCGGGGTCATGTGGGAGTCAGCTGAGACCGGAGCGCCGTGAACTTTGATATACAAGGAAGGAGGCATGAGGGCGTATCGTGCGGCGAAGAGACCATGGGAAACGGTTGGGCGCGTGATGAGTTATGAGCGTAACAAGGTGGGGCGTAGGAATGAGAATCAAGGAACGGAAGCGTCCAAGGGAAAAGAGAGGAAAATCGTAACACCATTGCATACTACTCGAACACTCTCAGTGCGGTGGAACGGAACTACGACATCTACGACCTGGAACTCCTGGCAATCGTCAAGGCACTTTGGAATTGGCGCCACTATTTAGTGGGATCTCCACACAAGATCAAAGTCTTCTTGGACCACATAAACCTACAATACTGGCGCTCTCCGCAAAAGATAAGCCGCTGAGTAGCCCAGGAAGTACTTGAACTCTCTGAGTATGACATCAAGATTCACCATATTAAGGGAACAGCAAATGGAAGAGCCGATGCCTTATCTAGACGCCTGGACTACAACCAAGGAGAAGGAGATAACAAACAGGTGACAGTGCTACCAGACGAAGTCTTCGTTCGAGCCACACTACTGGACACCACCGACGACCCACTTCGACTTAATGCCACCATATCAGTACAAGAAATGGAGAAGATCAACCTGATATACGCACAAGACGCCAACAAGATATGCCCATGGGTAGACCCACACGGCCTCAAACTGATCGAAGGCACATGGTACAAAGATGGAAGACGCACCGTCACAGGAGGCCTCCATGAGAAGCGCGAAATCATCAAAACACATCATGACCCCCTGGTATATGGACATCCCGGGATCAGCCGAACCATCAAACTCATGGAACGATACTACTGGTGGCCTGGACTGTGCCAAGAAGTCATGGACTATGTCAAGGGTTGTGCCGACTGTCAAAGAATCAAGGTCAACACTAGGGCGATCAAAGCGCCACTGCGCCCAATATTCCCCAAACTGGAAGCTATGCTGTTCAAAACCATCGCACTTGATTTCATTACTAAACTCCTGGTGGCACAGGACTGCGACACGATCCTCACAATAACAGACCATGATTGCACAAAAATGTCTTTATTCATCCCCTGTCAGGAAGAAATATCAGCGGAGGGAACCACAGCTCTGTATGTGAAACATGTCTTCCCACGATTTGGATTACCCGGCAAGATAATCAGTGACAGAGATCCACGATTCGCATCAAAGTTTACACGAGAGCTGTGTAAAATCCTCGGCATCGAACAAAACATTTCCACAGCGTACCACCCATGCACAGACAGACAATCGGAACACACCAATCAGTGGCTAGAGCAATACCTGTGATTCTGGGTCAATGAGCGACAAGATGATTGGATTCACTATCTCCCCATGGCTGAGTTCACGCACAACAATTGGCCTAGTGAAACCACTAAGGAATCTCCTTTCCAGCTCCTTATGGAGTATAACCCCTGCGCAGATTGGACGGACCAACCATCCCCTATCCCACAAGTAGCGCTCAGGGTCAAACAGTTTAAGGAACTCCGCCAGCGCGCCCAAACACTGATGATCAAAGCAAAAGATACGCCCAAATTCCAAATTGGGGATCAAGTATGGCTGGAGGGACGCCACCTACGTACGCATCAACCAACAGCGAAACTAGCGGCCAGACGCCACAGCCCCTTTAAAGTTGTCCAGGTGATGTCCACAGTCAATTACCACCTGGAACTTCCCATGCAATGGCAGATTCACCTGGTATTCCATGTGGACCTCCTTACGCCCTATCGCAAAACACCCACGCACGGACCCAACTTCCAGTGCCCACCACCAGATCTAGTCAGTGGCAAAGAAGAATACAAGGTCGAGAAGATTCTAGACTCTCAGCGATTCGGCAGAAGTCGCAAGCTCCAATACCTGGTCAAATGGAAGGGTTATCCAGACTCCGACAACCAATGGGTTGACAAGGATGACATATTTGCGGATGATGCAACTCGGAAGTTCAAAAATTCCAACCCCGCTCAAGAAGTACATATAAGCACAGGGAAATCCCAAGAGACGTCCCCATCTCCCTCTTTCGCTTCTCTCCCCACTTATGAGGCCCTCTTCCCCAGTCAACTTCCACTATGTCGTCGACACCAACCTATCAGCCCTGTACAGAGTACAGTCCATGCCATCGTCACCCCTGTCGTCTACCCTCGCCCTTCATGTAACGTCTACCACGGACGTTCATCTGACTTAGACGCTGTTGTGACGTGGGTTCCCTCGGGGATAGAATCTGTGATTGTCCGAGTGCTCTGGGAAGACTGCGGGATGCGGCCAATACGTGCCTGTAGAATCTCGGTAGGTGTATAACGTCTCTTCTATGGGGATGTTGGGAGGCGGTGCTGGGACCTTGCGGATGTACTCCCACTCGAGGTTGTCGACGATGTAATAGCAATGGGTGGGGCGTGCGGTACGCGAGTTGAGGTATTCGAATACGAGGTGACACGTGGTACCGGGCGGATAAGTCACGGTCGGCTGATCTACCATTCACTGAGGAAGATGGAGACGATGTCACGGGGACCCCTTCTTGGTCTAAGGGATATGCCGGAGCTAGTTCACGTCGAGACTTCGCAAGTCTCAAGTATAGAGGACGAGTGGAAAGTGGTAATTGAAGAAGACCAAGATGGGGATCCTGGTCTGTACTACTGCAAACTTAAATACAAGTAAGGGAGCTAGTTCCAGCTCCGCTCGAACCTGTAAGTAACCAATAGCGTAAGTAGCGTACTCTAATAATAGAATGCGCAGTCGTCGTCGTAATCCGAAACACGTACAACAATAGAGTCATCAGTCAGCGAGCCTAATCATCATCTCGTACAACAATAGCGCGTATCAGTCATCTTCACACGAGGCAGTATGATCCGAAGTCCATGACGTATTACTCCTGACATACCGAGTCATCACGAATATGTCAGAGTCCACGACCGAAACGTAACACTTCACCAGCGAGGAGATCGTCCTCCTTCCCCCCTGACATCCCGACTTCCTTCGCTGTCCCCCACTCTTTATTCCAAGACCAACCAGCCCAGCAGACTTGGAAGCAGCTACATCCCAACCTGAGCGCCCACTCCAGCAGGTAACAAACAAGGGTACGTGCCCAGCCGACCCTCGTCTCCACCGGGACCCGACGAAGGCGGGGACCCATACGACCCAGCGGAACGCCTCGAGGCGCATCAGTATTTACGTTACGCCACCCATCTCACCACAACACACTTGGAAACCCCCCCGTTATGTGGACCCACTGGGGAGGCTATCACACTACCGGCGCCACATCCATCCATGCTTTGCCCAGATCAAGAGGAGGAACATATGCAGGAGGCCGAGGATCGGGCAGAGACACCCCTGCCCTGAGCATACCAATACAACAGGGGAGTCCATTACATTCCCTTTCAGATTCAAGACGCTCAGGAGCGTCTTTGGCCAGCCCATTTTACTCAACTCATCCTCACCGCTGACCCCTTCATACTGGCCTTTCGCACCGGATGCAACCAGCAGTACGGGAAACCGGTGCATGTCACCCCGTACTACAACGAGCAGTCCCCTACCCCCACTTACTCCGACGACGACCTCACGTTCCTGCTCTCCGACTCAGGACTAGTGGACTCCGTTGACCAGGCGCTCCTCCATATGAAGGATGCGACCCTCATCGCTGAAGTGCACCGATACCGGTGCATGACGTTGGGCTGGCAAGCACAACAACATCGAGTGGCGGCCAAGCAGATGAAACTGGAGCAGATCGAAATCAAGAGGAACAGGTGCGTCACCCGACTTCAGAGGGCCCACGCTGTGGATTGCATCGAGAATGAGAGGGCCTCACTTCACCGTGGGCCCAAAGCCGAAGAAGATGCAGAGGAGATAGCCCAGATCTGAGCCTTGCAAGAAGTGGGTACTAACCCCTTGGCCATCATGCGTGGTCAAGCTGGGGCTTGAACCTGAAAAGGGGGTGATGTTACGTTTCGGTTCTCGGACTGCCTGGCCCGGTTTCGGACTCTGACATATTCGTGATGACTCAGTATGTCAGCAGTAATGTGTCATGGACTGTGGATCTCGCTGCCTCGTGTTTGGATGACTGATGCTCGCTATTGTTGTACGTGATGGTGATTACTATGCTGACTGATGCTCTTATTGTTGTACGCAACTCGGATTATGATAATGACTGCGGAATCTATTCTTAGAATACGCTACTTACGCTATTGGTTACATACAAGTTTGAGCGGAGTCCAAACTGACTCCCTTACATGTATTTAAGCTCATAGTAGTACGGACCAGGATCCCCATCTTGGTCTTCTTTGAATACCACTTCTGTTACGATTTTCCTTCCGTTTCTCTTGGACGCTTCCGTTCCTCGCTTCTTACTCCCATACCCCACCTTGATACGCTCACAATTCCTTATGCGCCCAACCGTTTCTGATGATCTCTTCACCGCACGATACGCCTTTACGCCTCCTTCCCTGTATATCAAAGTTCACGGCGCTCCGAGCTCAGCTGACTCGCACATGACCCCGCGCAATCACTATGTTTCCTACTATAGTTGCGTCTTTGTTCCATTTTTACTCAGAACCCTTGTATCGCGCCATATGTTTGTTGCATACAAACATCCTGTACTAGTATATAAGTCACACGCTACCTAGCTTGTACAGTAGACTTGACTTCTTGTGTAATACCACATCGTTGTCAATCCACGAACGACTTTCGCTCGCTGTTTTGCTTGAGCACGACTTTGGTTCGCTTTTTCGCTTGAACCCCAGAACCCCCGACTATCACCTACGTGTCTGAGGAGACCGTGTGGTGCTTATTCATCATCAGACTCGGTCCTAACAGACCAACTCACATCCCGTTACCTCGGCCTGAGTGACTTAGTGGCGTGCACGTCGCACATAACGTTCCTGTGGTAACGTTACATTAAGTCAAGTCTCTCGCAACCCTGGCGACTAGTAGGAGTCGCACGAAATTCCAGCAGCAGTACGTCGATCGGTATTCCACCGACGAACTCTCCAGCCACGAAAAGGGCACAGTAATCTGGGAAGAGATCCACAACCAAGAGGGGTACTTCATCTTTGACGCAAAAAATCAAGAATATCACCAAGTTCACTACCTCGACGACCTTCGCCTTTGGGCTTACATTGACTACGACCCAAAGCAAGGACGGTGGTACGCTTACAAACCTGTCCCTCCACAATTCGGCGCAGGACCCCTCGGGTCAACCAACATTACCGGAATCAACGTCGACCCAGACGAATCAACCACCCTCACTCCCGTACAGCCAGCGATGGCCACCAACACTCAGGTCGCCACCAGCCTTACTACCACGGGAGCCTCCGGCTCGGGCGGTGGAGGAACACATGCTACAGGAGGTCAATCGGCTGCTCAGACGAGCGGAGCGCCTCATAGCTTTAGTACCCAACCGCTGACGGGGTCGAGCAGTGGCCCAACTGCTGGACCTAGTGGAGGCATACATGGTAGCGGTGGAGGCTGTAACGTTTGGCCCTCCGGTACGCGCCACTACGCCACCACGCGATCCAGAAGACACGTCCCCCGTGAAGTTTGTCGCCTGGAGTCCTGCAAAAGACCCCTGGGATGCCGAAGCGCAAGCAGCCGAAGAAGTTAGGGCTAGAGAACGCCTTTACAAGTACCACCGAAGCCGCGCCATGCACCTACGAGCAGCCATACTGTCCGATCTGTATATGGTCCCTCAAGACCCACCTCAAGGTCCGGAAGATTAGCGCCGGACGACGTCATTGCCCGTCACGTGACCCTGGCACGTGACCTGGCCTAGAATGCACCAGAAGAGTCCAGATGAGCTCGTGCCTGGATTAGAACGTGTGTTATCGATTGTGCCTGGTTTGTGATCCGTTACTGTATTTGTCTTGACTTTCCCGTGCCTCGTCCCTGTGGCTTGATGCGCCCATGGACTGTATGTTTCAGCCACCATCAGTGGCGTTGGACATGTGTTTTCCGCAGTTCCGCAGTTTCCGCAGCATTCATGTGACAGTTGTATTAGGGTTTCAGCTGAGTTCCAATAGCTCTCCCTACGAGTATAAGTAGCAAGTAGAAGCGACCTTAGACGGTAGCTTTGACTTCTTGTATAGTCCGTACAACCTAGTCCGAGTAGCCCCCTAGTCCCCTTTGCTCTCAATCCACTTCCTCTTCTCTTTGCCCTACGTGCCCTCGGAGTTAGTCCAGCATCACAGCGGCGTCCGTACCCTACGCAGACCTCGGAGTTGCCCCTCTGCTACAGCGGTGTTACCCTCTCCCCCTTGTCACGTGACCGATTGATTGAGCGTGCGAGCTCAGCATACAAGAGCGAAGTCATTCATTTCTTTTACCTTTTCGTTGCTATCCGAGTTCTCCAGATTGTCTGTTTCGGACTCATCATCGACGAACAAGAACGACAGCAAGCGCTAGCTCAAGCGACAGAACAAGAGCGAGTCAACACCTAGGTCGTTAGGAAACTCCTGGAATCCGGTCGAGTGCGATCTCCCGAAGTGCGCCCTACGGAGCGTAACAGAGGCCCACCGGGCGGCGGTGCCCCTGGTGGCGGCGGAGGTGGTCCAGGTGGAGGAGCCCCAGGAGGTGGCGCCCCAGGAGGAGGTGCGCTCCCCGTGGGCCCAGCCGGGGCAATACCAGCACCGGGAGGGGGCAAACTTGGGGGCAACCCACCACCCATCTTCGATGGAAATCGAGAGGAGAGTCGAAACTTTCTTCGATCCTTTCAAATTTATTGAGGGATGAACCCAACTGTGGACCAGCTCACAGTACCATATTCGCGAGCCATGACCTTCCTCTCGTACATGAGAGGGCATTTGGTAGACGATTGGGTAGATGAGCAGACCGCATGGCTGGACACCCAGCTAGCAGGAGGAGTACTGCACAACGAAGAAAACCTATGGAACACGGTCCTTGACCGGTTCACGAACGCCTACACAGACACCACCGAACAAACCAGAGCGCGCCAAGACATCGACAAATTAAAGATGATTGGCGAAGACGTCGACATGTACATCGCAAAGTTCCAGAACCTTACAACAAAAGCCGGCTATAACCCAGACGAAGCCAATGTCATCGAAAAATTCCAAGCGGGACTCCCCGACAACCTTGTAATCAATGCCATACGCTTCCAGCACCCAGTCACATGGGATCAGTGGAAAGCGGCGGCAAGGCTCCAACAAGCTGAATACCTTATGTTGAAGCCTCGCCTCACGTGCAACCGACAAAACGAAAAACGAAGAGGTCACACCCGAGACCAGTGGGTCCAAGCCCTTAACAAGGCGCGTGACCCAAACGCCATGGATATTAGCCGTACTAGAGCCCGCGCTACCCTCACAGACGCTGAGAAGCAAAGGATGGTCGCGGAGGGGAGATGTTTCCGATGCGGAGAAAAGGGTCATGTGTCGCGTAATTGCCCACAAAAAGGCACTCGCACTGCTCAAACCACAAACGACGGAGGAGCGCCTCCTCCCGTCCCCACTACCCCCGCAGTATCGTCTCCCCCCCTCGTTACTCGAGTCGCCATATCAGCAAACCGCGTACTGTCGAATGATGAAGCGGCTGACGCTCAGATCGCAGCGCTGGCCGCTCAGCCAAAAGAGGTGCAGGACCTCTTGGTGGAAAAGCTTTTTGGAGGAAAGGATTTTCCCAACGCCTAAACCCGTCGGCCTGGGCAAAGGCACTACACGTGTATTATAGCAGATATCGATCTATGCGAATTCCAGTTCTTTTCAAATCTGCAAACACAACGGCCGAACGACAGGTCCTATTGGACTCTGGAGCAACCGACAACTTTATTTGCGCGGAACTGCTCAAACGAATGCATCTCAGAACCAGACCCATCTCCACTCCCATCACCATATGGAACATTGACGGAACTTACAACCGAGACGGCGCAATAACCCAGTACACCGACTTGGCGGTGCGGACTGGTGAGCGCACAAAGACACTTCGTTTCCTGGTTACCAACCTAGGAAAGGACGAAGCGATCCTGGGCTACCCCTGGTTCTCGGCCTTCGAGCCTGAGATAGAATGGAGGAACGCCACGTTAAACGAGAATTTTCAACCGGTTGTAATCTCCAGCCTGAACCTCCAGAACGATGCCATGCCTGCAGAAGCCGCTATTAGGGCTATCGAGGCATATGGGCTCGACGAGGAGGTGTGGGAGCAGGTTGAAAATGAAGAACGAGAGCCGAGCATTACCTTCCTGCGAAAAACCACGACAGCGTCAGAGCTCGCACAGCGGGAAGCGGCAAAACGACAGGCCCAGACGTTCGAGGAAATGGTTCCTCCGGAATACTGGTTACACCGAAAGGTGTTTAGCGAAGAAGCGTCACACCGATTCCCCCCATCCCGCGTATGGGACCATGCCATTGAATTACTCCCCAACGCGCCCGCCGCCCTTGATTGCAAAGTGTACCCCCTAACGGTGAACGAAGGAGAGGCGCTTACAGCCTTCCTTAATGAGCAACTGGAAAAGGGATACATCCGTCCTTCAAAATCTGCCTACGCGTCACCCTTCTTCTTCATCAAAAAGAAAGATGGGAAGTTACGCCCAGTGCAGGACTATCGACGCCTTAACGAACTCACCAGTAAAGAATCACTACCCCCTCCCTGCTCATTCCGGAACTTGTCGACCACATCCGAACCGCACTGACTATATTCAAAACTAGACATTCGATGGGGGTACAATAACGTCCGCATCCAAGAGGGGGATGAGTGGAAAGCAGCATTCAAAACCAATCAAGGGTTATTTGAACCGCGCGTCATGTTTTTCGGTCTCACCAACTCTCCGTCCACCTTTCAAATGATGATGGATACGATATTCCGCGACCTCATTTTGACAAACAAAGTCGTTGTCTACATGGACGACATCCTTGTTGCCACCGCCGATGACAAGAGCCATCATCGGGAAGTCCTCCACAAAGTGCTGCGGCTCTGCAAAGAACATGACCTCTACGTAAAACCGGAAAAATGCGAGTTTGAGGTCTATGAAACAGAGTACCTAGGCCTCATCATCGGCCACGGACGACTGCAAATGGACCCTATCAAGGTCCAAGGGATCTGGGAATGGCAGCCTCCGAAGAGTCTAAAGGAGGTTCGTGCGTTCTTAGGGTTCTGCAACTTTTACCGAAGATTCATACGAGGATTCTCACAACTTGCCCAACCCCTCCACGACCTCACGAAAAAGGAGGTCCAGTGGCACTGGAACGATGCACAGCAGAACGCCTTCGAGGACATCAAAAGGTGCATATGCGAAGAACCTGTGCTATTGTTCCCGAACCTTGCGAAACCCTTCGAACTAGAAGTCGACGCATCAAATGTCGCAATAGGAGCAGTACTAAATCAGTTAGGACCCGACCAAAAGTTCCACCCCATAGCGTTTCATTCCGAGTCCTTTACAGGAAACGGAACAAAACTACGACATCTACGACCGGGAACTATTAGCTGTGGTTAAAGCACTGCGAGCATGGAGGACGTACCTCGTGGGATCTCCTCACAAAATCATCATCCATACCGACCACGCCAACCTTCAATATTGGAAGGAACCCCGGAAGATCAACCGGAGAATTGCGCGAGAATTCCTGGAGTTGTCAGAGTACGACTTTATCCTGAGACACGTAGCAGGAACGAAGAACACGGCGCGCAGACGCCCTGTCCAGGCTGGTCAGACTATGAGTCTGGCGAAGGGGACAACACCAACTGTCACCGTCTTACCAGCCGAAAGATTTATCTGAGCCACCCACATGTCAATATGTGATATGGACTATTTGGTCCAGGGTGGCCCAGAACGTGGGTAAAGAAGAGGCAGCACGATGGGCCGAACATCACAACCTCAAACAGCACGACGGGCTGTGGTGGAAAGATGATGCATTAGTCGTTGTCGGGGACAACGATCTTAAGCGGGGGGTAATTTCCTTCTTTCACGACTCCCCAAGCATGGGCCACCCTGGAATCGCCAACACACGTGAACTAATACGACGCGACTATTGGTGGCCCACTATACGAGAGGATGTCGAGGAATATGTTAAGGGATGCACCGTATGTCAGGCCAACAAAATCAACCCCCATCGACAAAAACCCCACCTATTCCCAATCTCGACCAACCCCGAAGCAGAGCCGTTTGAAGTTGTTGCCATGGACTTTATTACAAAACTACCCCCATCCCAGGGCTTCGACTCCATTCTCACGATCACAGATCACGACTGCTCGAAGGCGGCGATCTTTATACCCTGCCACGAAACCATCACAGCTGAAGGGGTAGCGCAACTATACCTTCAGCACGTTTACCCACATTACGGAATACCCCGTAAACTCATCACAGACCGAGATCCCCGGTTTACATCCGCATTCATGAAAGGACTGTGTAACACGCTAGGGATACGACAGAACATCTCCTCCGCGTATCACCCCCAGACAGACGGCCAATTGGAACGCACCAACCAGTGGCTGGAGCAGTACCTACGCCATTGGAGCAACGTTCAGCAAGATAACTGGGCCGAAGCACTACCAGTCGCCCAGTTTGCGCACAATTCCTGGCCAAACGCTACTACAAAGCACTCCCCATTCTCACTCATTATGGGATGGGAACCACGAACTACATGGGTTGCAAAACCCACCATGGTACCAACCGTGGACCAACGCCTAGACGAAATGACCATGAGACGACAACATGCGCAAGATTGCATTAAACACGCGCAGAACCTCATGGCGAAAAGGGGAAGAAGCCGCTTTATCCCCTATGCCGAGGGAGCCCAGGTCTGGCTAGAAGGAACGAATCTCAAAACCTTCTACCCCACCGCGAAACTTGCCCCTAAATGTCATGGGCCTTTCCGAATTAAGAAGGCCTTATCGGAAGTGACGTACGAGTTGGAGCTACCAAGCACGTGGAAGATACACCCAGTGTTCCACGCAAACCTTCTTACACCCTATAAGGAGACGGAACTGCATGGGAAGAACTTCCCGCGTCCTACCCCCGAACTCGTGGACGGCGAAGAAGAATTCGAAGTGGAGCAGGTCATAGGATCGCGACTCCATGGGCGAGGGCGCAAACTCCAATTCCTAATCAAGTGGAAGGGCTTTCCCATGAGTGACAGCACGTGGGAACCAGCTGACCACGTTACACATGCACCAGACGCAATCGCCAACTTCTATCGCCGCAACCCCACCGCCGACGGAGCAGGGCGAAGCTTATAAAAGGAGGATAAGACGAAGATGGCCCACTCATCCCCAGTTAACATGTCAACCCCCATTGCCCACGACACCGTCCCAGCCAACGACCGCCTACGACCCCCGTCCGCTATCATTCTTGAACAGCTCACAGTCCCTTCGCAGTCCGAAGGAATCCCGACCCCCTTCATAGCTCGAACCCCGTACTCGGTGATTCCGTCTCGACCTCCCACTCCCGTTCTGGCCATTGCCCTCAACGTCTCACCCACTAGTCCCACACCTCCTCCCTCATCCCCACCACCACTCGAACCAGCTGTAGCTCCTCTCCTTGAAGCACCCCCGGGTCTCACACCAGTTGTCCCTATGTCACAGCTAGCTTCGGAACTCCCTCATCTCTACTCCTTGACACCAGCCGTGCCCCCACGTCGACTCAGGCCCGACCCTCGTCTTGCATCTCTTGATGACGACGAGGAGCCAATCGATGAGGGGGATGACGAGGAATCCGACGACCCCGGCCTACCATTTTTCCTTAATGCCTCCAACACCCCATTCTTCTTCCCCCTCATGATCCCTTTGGAAGATGACGTCACGAAAGTTCTGGCAAAGTACATTTACTATTGCCAGGATTATCGCAAGATCGTCGGAACCTTGGGGAGAGGCAAACCGTGCTACTGCCAAGAGGTCTACTTGTCTACACCCCACCCTACAGCCATGCACCCCGTCATCTCCCCTCACCAGCTTGCTGTCTTCAGTCCGCAAGATCCTCGTGCCGTCACCATCAATGAGGTCCTGAGCGAACTCAAAAACCCCCGTCTATCGGCGGAGGTTTCGAGGTTGCGGCAGTGCCTCGGGGACAAGATCGCCCTGGATGCGCGTCGGGTAGATCTGCGACGGCTCGAGCAAGAAGCCACGCGAGACCAATTCCACCTAGATGCCAAACTGCAGGGTATTACTAAGCGCCTGCAGTACGCGGGCGCCATCCCACTCATAACGGACAAGTTCGTCGAACTCACCACTCGCCCGGTACGCCCCCGTTATCTCCACCCCGACCTCCCTCTTGTACCACGATCTGGCGGGCCAGTCGAGATGCCCCGCCTCGTGGATGGGCCCAGCCGCACACAGAAGTGATGGAAGTGCTATCTGTGTAAGAAGAGGGGCCACAAGATGAGTGAGTGCCCGAATCGACCCCCGTCTGGGGTATGCACGTGGTGCGCGAGTCAGGCCCACGAGTCGGCTAACTGCCTTATTCACCGACTCGCACCCATTACCCCAGCCTTTGAGGAACCATCTGAGCGTCCTCAATGGTGCGGGAAGTGTCTCAGGTTCGACGCACGACACGACGAGATAGAGTGTCCACAGTACGAGATGTGCAGGCGGTGCGGGGAACGTGGGAGGTACCTATTTCTTCGTCAACACGTCTGCCCGGTGGACAACCAGGATGATGAAACTAACGACCCCAGTGCTGACGTGTACGACTACGTTGGCAGTGACTGAAGTCATGGCGACTTCAGGTCTAACAGGGGGGTAATGTTACGATTTTCCTTCCGTTTCTCTTGGACGCTTCCGTTCCTCGCTTCTTACTCCCATACCCCACCTTGATATGCTCACAATTCCTTATGCGCCCAACCGTTTCTGATGATCTCTTCACCGCACGATACGCCTTTACGCCTCCTTCCCTGTATATCAAAGTTCACGGCGCTCTGAGCTCAGCTGACTCGCACATGACCCCGCGCAATCACTATGTTTCCTACTATAGTTGCGTCTTTGTTCCATTTTTACTCAGAACCCTTGTATCGCGCCATATGTTTGTTGCGTACAAACATCCTGTACTAGTATATAAGTCACACGCTACCTAGCTTGTACGGTAGACTTGACTTGTGTAATACCACATCGTTGTCAATCCACGAACGACTTTCGCTCGCTGTTTTGCTTGAGCACGACTTTGGTTCGCTTTTTCGCTTGAACCCCAGAACCCCCGACTATCACCTACGTGTCTGAGGAGACCGTGTGGTGCTTATTCATCATCAGACTCGGTCCTAACAGACCAACTCACATCCCGTTACCTCGGCCTGAGTGACTTAGTGGCGTGCACGTTGCACATAACGTTCCTGTGGTAACGTTACAACATTGACAGAAGAGGGGAACGCAATGTCCCTAAGCAATACCTCAAAGGAGCATTTTGGCAGACTGAACAGGGAGACCCAGGCTATGTCATCTCCTACACTTACAAAGATGGTACTACAGGACTCATCCCAGTAGAGTTCAACTTTGAACACACCTGCTGGACTGAACTCAAGTGGGACGCACTCCACTACAAACTACAAGTTGTCTGACCTGCAGGCTCAAGCCTCCACCTCGACGTACTCCAAAGCAAAGTAACCACAAGAGATCAGTGGGGACCCCTTGACGGAGAAGAAGAAGAACCTGTTCGATCCCCCACTCCCAAAACACCCGCACCATCCCCGTCACTCACCAGCAACCCCGAGGAAATTCGAATCCTCGAAGCACAAGCAGAAGAAGAAACCCAGTTGGGAATATTAGCTGAGTCTATCCCCACAAACATGACGACCACTATCACCAAGCAATCCACCACCTTTCAGGAACCCGCGCGCATCAGCCGTGGAGAAGGCCCACCTGGAGGAGACGGCGGAGAAGGAAGAGA
Organism: Lactarius vividus; assembly: GCA_021527035.1. NCBI lineage: Eukaryota > Fungi > Basidiomycota > Agaricomycetes > Russulales > Russulaceae > Lactarius > Lactarius vividus. The sequence goes on along the minus strand of JAKELG010000216.1, from coordinate 16,521 downwards.
CGGTGGAGGAGGAGACCCAGGAGGACCCTTCTTCACAGGACCAAACGTCTCCAGCGGAACCAAGCCCAAGAAGTTCATGGGCAGGGAACCTCTGGTATTCACCGGAGATCTCACCAAAGTTCAACAGTTCCTCACCCAATGGGAACTTTTCGTCGAAACCAACTATGACAACCCTGCGTTCACCCTTCCCTACCGAAAGGCACTAATCTTCCTAACCTACATCCAGGGAGAACATGTCAACGAATGGGTCTTGTCCACTACCAAATGGGTCAAGGCGTATAAGGCCAAGCACGGGCCATATGACAAGTGGATTTGGGAAGCCATCGAACTCGGCTTCCGCAATACCTTTGCCAACACCCTTGAACGAGAACACGCGCAACAAGACCTCCAAAAGGGATTCCGAATGGAAGGGCAGGACATTGACTCCTATATCACCAAATTTGAAAAGGCGGTATGTGAAGCAGGGTACTGATTTGATGACTCCCTCGTCCTCGACAAGTTTACCAGTGGGCTCCCTGTGGAATTATACAAAATTTCCACAGCCCAAACACCTACGCCCAGTGTGTTACGATTTTCTCTTCTCTTTCTCTTGGACGCTTCCGTTCCTCGCTTCTCATTCCCATATCCCACCTTGATACATTCATAACTCCTTATGCGCCCAACCGTCTCTGATGATCCCTTCGCCGCACGATACGCCTTTACGCCCCCTTCCTTGTATATCAAAGTTCACGGTGCTCCGGGCTCAGCTGACTCACACATGACCCTGCGTAATCACCATGTTTCCTACTATAGCTGCACCTTTGTTCTGCCTTTGCTCAGAACCCAGGTATCGCGCCATATGTTTGTCGCGTACAAACATCCTGTACTAGTATATAAGTCGCACGCTACCTAGCTTGTACGGTAGACTTGACTTCTTGTGTAATACCACATTGTTGTCAATCCACAAACGACTGATACGCTCGCTGTTTCGCTTGAGCACGATTTTGGTTTGCCTTTGCACTTGAACCCCAGAACTCTCGACTACCACCCGCGCGTCTGAGGAGACCGTGTGGTGCTTATTCATCATCGAACTTGGTCTTAACCGACTGACTTGCATCCCGTTACCTCGGCTTGAACGACTTAGTGACGTGCACGTCGCACATAACGTTCCTGTGGTAACGTTACACAGTGGAAGGTGGCAGTGCTTGAACAGCAGCGCAAGTGGATGCACTTACAAATGCGTTTGGGGGGACGTAAACCCCCGGGACCTGGTAAGCAGGGTAATACCTCTTTGAGGACGTTCAATGCTCCAAACCGCCTGCAGCAACCTCAACAGGGATGGCAAGCATTCTGAAACCACCCAGATGCAATGGATACTACTCCGGGAAGAATCCGCGCCCACCTCGCAGGATCCAAGGAGATAGACTACACCAAGCCGCCGTACACCCCTCAAGGAGGACACCCCCAAGGAAGAGGGATTGTAGATATGAAGAATATCAACTGCTACAACTGCGGAAAGCTCGGCCATATGTCTCGCAATTGTCTCCAACCACGCCGCCCACGCACCAATCAGAACTGGCAACCTCGCCAGGGACGCGGCGCATTTATCGAAGAAGTCCAGAGCGTCCACGAAGAGCCCCTTATTCAATTTGAAGACGAGGGCAACAACAGCCGTGGTGCATGTGCCACCACTGAGATGCCTCAAGAACGGGCGACCAGTTGGATAAATGGAGTCCCAAACCTCGACGAGGAAGCAAGGGATCTGGTGGTACGGGACCTAATGGGGCAAGAGGATTTTCAAAGCGCCTGAACCCAACGGCCTGGGTGAGGGCATTACAGTGTAATTCTGTGTTCATAACGCGCTATCAATCTATGCATGTTCCAGTTTCATTGTGCGCAAGTTACGCCATGGCCAATAAACGAGCATTAGTGGACTCCGGGGCCACTAATAATTTCATCCATCCGGATTTCGCAAGAAGAATGAGGCTAGGCCTCAAAGAGTTAGACCGTCATCGAAAGATCTGGAACATTGACAGCATGCACAACAAAGGGGGCAAGATAACCCACTGTGTGGATCTCAAAGTCGAAACAAAGGGAGTCAAGAAGGACATGAGATTCCTCGTCACCGATGTAGGAGGAGAAGACATTATCCTTGGGTATCCCTGGTTGGCTACGTTCCAACCCGATATCCAGTGGGCCTCCGCCACACTAAATGAAGCTGAGTATCCAGTTGTACTCCGCACGATCAATCCCACCAAACCACGCATAGATCCTGTCATCGCTCGACTCGTACTCCAGAAAGTACTGGGAGTACCCGACAAACTGCGTGTTGAAGAAGAACTATGGCAAGAATGCGATCTAGAGGCAACACAGCTCTGAGCCACTACGTCCATGGAATTAGCCATAGAAGCCCAGCAATATACGGAGAAAAAGGCAGTTCCGGAGGAATATCAACGACACATCAAGATCTTCAGTGAGGAAGAGTCACATCACTTTCCCCTTTCCAAACCATGGGACCACGCCATTGAGTTCAAACCAGACGCCCCAGACACCATCGACTGCAAGGTTTACCCAATGAGCCAAGCAGAAGACAAAGCGTTAAAGGAATGGATCAACGAACAACTGGCAAAAGGATACATTAGACCCTCTAAATCCCCATACGCATCATCATTCTTCTTTATTAAAAAGAAGGACGGAAAACTATGCCCGGTACAGGACTATCAAAACATCAATAAATGGACTATACGCAACCAGTACCCACTCCCACTCATACCGGAACTCATTGCCGACCTCAGTGGAGCATTCATATTCACCAAACTCAACATTTGCTGGGGATACAACAATGTACGTATTAAAGAAGGGGACCAGGAGAGAGCAGCGTTCAAAATGCATTATGGACTTTTCGAACCCACGGTGATGTTCTTCGGATTAACAAACTCCCCAGCAACCTTCCAAACCATGATGAACAAAATTTGTAAAGACCTCATCGCTCATCACGAGAAAAAGGGGACAGTCATCAGAGTATATATGGACGATATCGGCATTGCAACATGATCTAACGAACAGGCACACATCGACACGGTACACGACATACTAGACCTGCTGGAACAGAACGACCTCTTCCTCAAACCGGAGAAATGCATCTTCCACGCTCCTAGCATCGATTACCTGGGGGTATTCATTGAAAAGGGGGTGACTCGCATGGACCCCGTCAAAATTTCCGGCATCAAGGACTGGCCCACCCCGAAAAACATCAAAACAGGTGTGATCTTTCCTAGGTTTTTGCAATTTCTACTGCGCTTTCATTCGAAATTTTGCCACCTACGCATGACCTCTCAACAAACTCACGCGCAAAGACACCAAATGGACATGGACAACAGTGGAACAAGAAGCATTCAACAAAATCAAGAACCTTGTCACGGAAGAACCGGTACTCGCACATGCCAACCTGGAAGACCAATTCGAATTGGAAGTAGATGCATCAGGATTCGCAGTAGGAGCAGTGCTACTCCAGCGCAAAGAAGATGGCAAGAGACACCCCATCGTGTATTACTCAAACACTCTCAGCACAGCAGAACGGAACTACGACATTTATGACCTAGAGCTCCTGGCAATTGTCAAGGCACTCCGAAACTGGTGCCACTACCTAGCAGGGTCTCCACACAAGATAAAAGTATTTTTGGATCACATGAATCTACAATACTGGCGCTCCCCACAAAAGATAAGCCACTGAGTAACCTGGGAAGTACTTGAACTTTCAGAGTATGACATCAAGATTCACCATATCAAAGGAACGGCAAATGGAAGAGCCGACGCCTTATCTAGACGCCCAGACTACGATCAAGGAGAAGGCGACAACGAACATGTCACAGTATTACCGGATGAAGTCTTCGTTAGGGCCACACTATTGGACACCACAGACGACCCACTTCAGATCAACGCCACCATATCGGTACAAGAAATGGAAAAGAGCAATCCGATATACGCTCAGGACAGTGAGAAGATATGCCCATGGATAGACCCACATGGTCTCAAACTGATCGAAGGCACATGGTACAAGGACGGAAGGCACACAGTCACAGGAGGACTCCACGAGAAACGCGAGATCGTCAAAACGCATCACGACCCCCCCGTATACGGACACCCTGGGATCAGTCGCACAATCAAACTCGTGGAGCAATACTACTGGTGGCCCGGACTACGCCAAGAGGTCATGGACTATGTCAAGGGATGCACTGACTGTCAGAGAATCAAGGTCAACACTAGGGCCATCAAAGCACCCTTATGCCCAATATTCCCCAAACCAGAAGCTATGCCATTTGAAACTATTGCCCTTGATTTCATCACTAAACTCCCAGTGGCACAGGAATGTGACATGATCCTTACAAGAACGGATCATGATTGCACAAAGATGTCCCTGTTCATCCCCTGCCAAGAGGAAATATCGGCTGAGGGAACCACCACCCTGTACGTAAAGCACGTCTTCCCCCGATTTGGATTACCTGGCAAAATCATCAGTGACAGAGATCTGCGATTCACATCAAAGTTCACACGCGAGTTATGCAAAATCCTCGGTATCGAACAAAACATCTCTATGGCCTACCACCCTCGCACAGATGGACAATCCGAACGTACCAATCAATGGCTAGAGCAATATCTACGGTTCTGGGTTAACGAGTGACAAGACGACTGGATCCACTACCTCCCCATGGCGGAGTTCATGCATAACAACTGGCTGAGCGAAACCACTAAAGAATCCCCATTCCAGCTCCTCATGGGATACAACCCTCGCGCGGACTGGACCGATAGACTGTCGCCAATTCCACAAGTAGCACTCAGGGTCAAACAGTTCAAGGAACTCCGACAGCGCGCGCAATCGCTGATTGTAACGTTTGGCCCTCCGGTACGCGCCACTACGCCACCACGCGATCCAGAAGACACGTCCCCCGTGAAGTTTGTCGCCTGGAGTCCTGCAAAAGACCCCTGGGATGCCGAAGCGCAAGCAGCCGAAGAAGTTAGGGCTAGAGAACGCCTTTACAAGTACCACCGAAGCCGCGCCATGCACCTACGAGCAGCCATACTGTCCGATCTGTATATGGTCCCTCAAGACCCACCTCAAGGTCCGGAAGATTAGCGCCGGACGACGTCATTGCCCGTCACGTGACCCTGGCACGTGACCTGGCCTAGAATGCACCAGAAGAGTCCAGATGAGCTCGTGCCTGGATTAGAACGTGTGTTATCGATTGTGCCTGGTTTGTGATCCGTTACTGTATTTGTCTTGATTTTCCCGTGCCTCGTCCCTGTGGCTTGATGCGCCCATGGACTGTATGTTTCAGCCACCATCAGTGGCGTTGGACATGTGTTTTCCGCAGTTCCGCAGTTTCCGCAGCATTCATGTGACAGTTGTATTAGGGTTTCAGCTGAGTTCCAATAGCTCTCCCTACGAGTATAAGTAGCACGAAGAAGCGACCTTAGACGGTAGCTTTGACTTCTTGTATAGTCCGTACAACCTAGTCCGAGTAGTTCCCCCCAGTCCCCTCTGCTCTCAATCCACTTCCTCTTCTCTTTGCCCTACGTGCCCTCGGAGTTAGTCCAGCATCACAGCGGCGTCCGTACCCTACGCAGACCTCGGAGTTCGTCCCTCTGCTACAGCGGTGTTCCCCTTCTCCTTTCCATCACGTGACCGATTGATTGAGCGTGCCAGCTCAGCGTATACGAGCGAAGTCATTCTTTTCTTTTATCTTTTCGTTGCTATTCGAGTTCTCCAGATTGTCCGTTTCGGACTTATTCTCGAAGACCAAGAACGACAGCAAGCGCTAGCTCAAGCGACAGAACAAGAGCGAGTCAACACCTAGGTCGTTAGGAAACTCCTGGAATCCGGTCGAGTGCGATCTCCCGAAGTGCGCCCTACGGAGCGTAACACTGATGATCAAAGCGCAGCAGGGGTGGATCAAGGCCAAAGATACGCCCAAGTTCCAAATCGGGGATCAAGTGTGGCTGGAGGGACGCCACCTATGTACGCATCAACCAACCACAAAACTAGCGGCTAGACGCCACGGCCCATTTAAGATCGTTCAGGTGATGTCCACAGTTAATTACCGTCTAGAACTTCCCACACAGTGGCAGATCCACCCTGTAACGTTACCACAGGAATGTTATGTGCGACGTGCACGTCACTAAGTCACTCAGGCCGAGGTAATGGGATGCGAGATGGTCGGTTAAGACCAAGTTTGATGATGAACAAGCACCACACGGCCTCCTCAGGCACGTAGGTGATAGTCAGGAAGTTCAGGGGTTCAAGCGCAAAGGCGAACCAAAGTCATGCTCAAGCAAAACAGCAAGCGCAAAGTCGTTCGTGGATTGACAGTAGTGTGGTATTACACAAGAAGTCAAGTCTACCGTACAAGCTAGGTAGCATGCGACTTATATACTAGTACAGGATGTTTGTACGCAACAAACATATGGCGCGATATAAGGGTTCTGAGCAAAAGTAGAACAAAGGCATGGTTATAGTAGGGAACATGGTGATTGTGCGGGGTCATGTGCGAGTCAGCTGAGACCGGAGCGCCGTGAACTTTGATATACAAGGAAGGGGGCGTAAAGACGTATCGTGCAGCGAAAAGATCATCAGAAACAGTCAGGCGCATAAGGAGTTATGGGCATAAAAAGGTGGGGTGTGGGAGTGAGAAGCAAGGAACGGAAGCGTCCAAGAGAAAAGAAAAGGAAAATCGTAACACGCCCAGTGTTCCATGTGGATCTCCTTACGCCCTATTGTGAAACACTCACGCACGGACCCAACTATCAGTGCCCACCACCGGATCTAGTTGGTGGCGAAGAAGAGTATGAAGTCGAGAAGATTCTGGACTCCCGGTGCTTTGGCAGAAGTTGCAAGTTGCAATATTTGGTCAAGTGGAAGGGGTACCCAGACTCGGACAACCAGTGGGTCGACAAAGATGACGTGTTTGCGGATGACGCGATTCAGGAATTCAAAAATTCCAACCCTGCTCGTGAAGTACATATAAACGCGGGAGAATCCCAAGAGATGTCCCCATCTCCTTCCTTCACCACCACCACTACTCATGCGTCCCTCCTCCCCAGTCAACTTCCACTATGTTGTCAACACCGAGCTATCCGCACCTTACCAAGTACAGTCCATGCCATCGTCACCCCTGTTGTCTACCCTCGCCCTTCACCAACGAGGAGATCATCCTCCTTCCCCCACGTCATCCCGAGTTCCTTCACCATCCCCCACTCTTTATTCCAAGACCAACCAGCCCAGTTGACTTGGAAGCAACTACGTCCCGACCAGAGCGCCTACTCCAGCGGGCGACAAACAAGGGTACATGCCCAGTCGCCCATCATCCCCACCGGGACCCGATGAGGGCGGGGATCCATACGACCCAGCCGAACACCTTGAGACGCATCCGTATTTGCGTTACGCCACCCATCTCACCACGACACACTCAGAAACCCCCCCGCTATGTGGGCCCACCAGGGAAGCTCTCACACTACTGACGCCACCTCAACCCGCGCTTCGCCGCAATCAAGAAGAGGAACATGTGTCGGAGGCCGAAGATCGGCCGGAGACTCTCCTGCCCAGGGGATATCAGTTCAACCGGGGAGTACATTATATTCCATTCCAGATTCGAGACGCTCAAGAACGTCTTTGGCCCACCTGGTATACTCAGCTTATCCTTACCACTGACCCCTTCGTCCTCGCATTCCGAAGCGGGAGCAATCTGCAGTACGGCAAACCAGTGCACGTCGCCCCGTACTTCAACGGACAGTCCCCTATCCTCACTTACACCGACGACGACCTCACGTTCCTGCTCTCCAACGCGGGACTAGTCGACTCAGTCAACCAGGCGCTCCTTCACATGAAGGACCTCCCCCTCGTAGCCGAGGTACATCAGTACCGGTGCATGACTCTTGGCTGGCGCACTCAACAGCATCAAGTGGCAGCAGAACAGATGAAGTTGGAGCGGATCGAGGTGGAAAGGAACAGGTGTGTGGCCCGACTCCAATGCGCTCACGCAGTCGATCGCATCGAGAACAAGCGGTCCTCGTTCCACCACGGCCCGAGGGCGAAAGAAGACACAAAGGAGATAGAGGTGATTCGCCACATGTGGTCCCTTGGCATGAACCTGCTCGTGGTCATGCGCAGTCAAGCTGGGGCTTGATCCTGAAAAGGGGGTGATGTTACGTTTCGTTCTCAGACTGCCCGGCCTGGTTGTGAACTCTGACGTACTCGCGATGACTCGATATGTCAGTAGTAATGTGTCATGGACTTCGGATCTTACCCGCCTCATGTCTTGGCTGACTGATGGTTTCTATTGTTGTATGTGATGTGTCTTACGCATTCGTTCCCGAGTTCTATTGTTGTACGATATCAGTATTACGTTGTGGATGACTGATTCCTAGGATCCCCATCCTAGGATTTACGCTACTTACACTATTGGCTACTTACAAGTTCGAGCGGAGCTAGAACTGGCTTCCTTACATGTATTTAAGCTCGTAGTACTACAGACCAGGATCCTCATCTTGGTCTTCTTCGAATACCACTTCTAGTCTCGTCTCCTGTGCTAAGAGTTCCTGGAACTCTTAAGTGAACTAGCTCCGGCATATCCCTTTTGACCAGAGGGATCCCCGTGACTTCTATCCCCAGTTCCCTCGTGAATGGTGGATTCACAGACCGTGACTTACCCCCCCAAAACCACGTGTCATCTTGTGTTCGAATACCTCAACTCCCACGTTGCAAGACCGTACAAGTGTTACTACATCGTTGACAACCCTTGTTGGAGATACATTCGTAAAGTCGCTGAACCTCCCCCGAACGTACCCCTTGACCTCCCCCTCTATACTTACCACAACCATCTCGGAGCCTATCAGCGGCATCCAGCAGTCTTCCCTGACAGCCCCGACAATCATCAATTTCGCCCAGAAGGGAACCCACATTACACCGACGCCTAAGTCAGGCCAACGTCCATGGTAGACGTTACATAACCCCAAGGACATTTGCATCCTTGCAGCCCAAGCAGAAGAAGAAGAAGAACGGTTGGAACTACTAGCTGAGTTGATCCCTACTGATATGACCACCACCGTCACTGAGCAACCCCTCACATTCAAGGAACCTACCTGCATCAATCGTGGCAGACCTCCTGGCAACAACCCTCCAGCAGACGGAGGAGGAGGTGGTGGAGGAGATGATGGTGGAGAACCCCTATTTACAGGACCAAACGTCTCTGTCGGAAGTTGCCCCGAGAAGTTCATGGGCAAGGAACCCCTGGTGTTCACAGGAGACCGCACCAAAGTCCAGCAGTTCCTGACTCAATGGGAATTATTTGTCAAAACCAACTTTGACAACCCCGCTTTCACACTCCCATACTGCAAGGCACTCATATTCCTCACCTATATACAGGGGGAACACGTCAACGAATGGGTCCTATCAACTACCAAATGGGTCAAGGGGTACAAGCCCAAACATGGCCCCTACAATGATTGGATTTGGCAAGCTGTGGAACTCGGATTCAAGCAAACTTTCACCGATACTTTGGAGAAAGAACAAGCCCAACAAGACCTTCAAAAGGGATTCTGCATGGAAGGACAAGACATCAACACCTACGTGGCCAAATTTGAGAAGGCTGTACGTGAAGCTGGATATCAATTTGACGACTCTCTGGTGCTTGATAAATTCACTAGTGGACTCCCCGTAGAGCTCTACAAGAACGCATACAACTTCCACAGCCCTAACACCTACAGTCAGTGGAAGACGGCAGTACTCAAGCAACAGTGCAAGTGGATGCACCTCCAGACTCAACTTGGAGGGCGTAAACCCCCAGGAGGACCCAGAAAACAGGGAAGCATGTCCCTGAGGACCTTCAACGCACCTAGTCGCCCACAGCAACCCCACCAGGGATGGCAATCATTCTGTAACCACCCTGATGCTATGGATACTACTCCAGGTAGAATCCACACTAGACTTGCAGGATCCGAAGAGATCGATTACACACGACAGCCATACACCCCTCAAGGAGGAGGAGGAGGACGCCCACAGGGTAGAGGAGTCATTAATGCTAAGGATGTCATCTGCTACAACTGTAACAAACCGGGCCACTTCTCATGTAACTGCCTACAGCCCCGCCGACCTCGCAACAATCAGAACTGGCAGCCGCGTCAAGGACGCGGCGCCTTTATTGAAGAGGTTCAGAGTGTTGCAGAAGAACTGCTTATACAATTCGATGATGATAACGGCAGTAGCCGAGGTGCCCACGCCACCACTGATACACTGCAAGACTGGGCTACCAGTTGGATAAACGGAGTCCAATCACTGGACGAGGAAGCAAAGGCATTGGTGATGAGGGATCTGATGAGTCAGGAGGATTTTCAAAGCGCCTGAACCCGACGGCCTGGGTGAGGGCATTACGCTGTAACTCTGTGTTCATAACACGCTATCAATCTATGCATGTTCCAGTTTCATTGCATGCAAGTTACACTATGGCCGACAAACAAGCATTAGTGGACTCTGGAGCCACTAACAACTTTATCCATCTGGATTTCACAAAACAAATGAGGCTAGGCCTCAAAGAACTAGATCATCACCGAAGAATTTGGAATATCAATGGTACACATAACAAAGGAGGAAAGATAACTCACTGCGTAGACCTTGAAGTCGAAACCAAAGGCATCAAAAAGGATATAAGATTTCCTGTCACCGACGTAGGAGGAGAAGTGTTACGTCCCAGCCAGGACGTTCGGAAGATCTGCGGGAGTAAGTCGGGGTTAGAAGTCAGGTCAGAGGGTGTAAGTCGGGAATGGATGAAACAATGAGCAAAGATGTTATCTTTGCAATGAAAATGTACGAGTTGAGAGGGACGCGCTGTGAACTCGAGATGAGAACAACTTGGCTGGAATTCAAACGAAACTAAGACAATGAAACAGTGAGTACCACTACGTCTTTTATATCGTACAAACTATTGCTTTTCGGGACAGTTTTCTATGTATTATCAAGGGCCACGTCATACGAGTCAGTGCTGGCATGTTCGTCAATCCTCCGAGACTTTCCCAAGACACGTCACATGTCACATGATTGTGACACAGCCCCCTTTCTAGCTGGAAGGCGTCTTGCCTTCATGAACTTTGTTTCGGACGTTTCGAATGCGTTCCGGATCGATGCGACTATAGGGTTCGAGACAAGGTGAGTAAACGATCCGCGTGTGGCACGGCAACCTGAAACTGGGGTGATGGACAGGGACGAGGCAGCACATCGAGCGCGTGCACAGGACATGTGGTCTGGGACAGAGTCTCACCATATGTCCCGCATTGCAGTACAGGCAGCGAATGTCTCGGGGTTCTTCATCATGGAGCGTTGGACGGCGTAAGGGTGGATTACAAGTGGATCCTGAAGGTGGGACTTCGCGAGGTCGAGGCGGGATGGGTAGAGGAGCGAGGCCATCTAGGTGATCGAGATGCGCCCTAAAATGGCGATCATTAGATCCCGGTTCATCTATATGGTAAATGTCAAGTCCACGAGGGAGTGGCTGAGGGAGGAAAGGGTAAATGCGGGAGGAAATGTTCGAGGTTCTGAGTCGTGCGTCAATCCCCTCTGCCTCCGCCAGCCAATCGTTCCAGGGGATGTCCAGATCCCTCATGCGTGCAAAGAGGTCTTGCTTCCTCTTTGTCGACAACCAGAATCAATGGACGTCAGCTGCCGCCCTGGGGTCCGCAACGAGTGCTAGAGCCCTATCGATCTTGTTCCTCACAGGATGTTCCATCGAGAAGAGTGCCAAGGAATGTCCTGGGGGTATCCCGACTTCTTCTCGTGCAGGCATAGGGATAGCGTATAGTGGTTTGTAATATTGAGGCTTGCCTCGCCCTTCCGTACCAAGAATCACCGGTTGCTCTTGTTGGTTGATGACAAACCGGATAAATGGAATTGGTCCTCGTGTGCCGTCTTCGAATGGGATTTCAAACGCGTAAGGCTCAGCCCTACGGATGACTTGCCAACCATTCCCTGGATGTTCCGGAATAGGGGGGAATGCGGGGTGGAAGTCAGGAGCGTCTTCATAAGCTCTGTCAGAAGAGGAAGTTGTAGTAGTAGTGGTCGGGATAGATGTGGCTAGAGATCTCCCAGTAGTAGACGGAATCAACGCAGCAAGATGTTCCACGATGGGAGGAGGGACGTCGTCCGGGAAGACATTGTGGGTACGAATCTGTTCTGCCACGAGTTTCTTGCATTTATCGCGACGTAAATGTTCCCTACGATTAGCCCTAGCTCTAGAGTGTCTGCGCCAACGCCCGTCGGGTTCTTGGTACGTGGCATACCCGAATGAATCATCATGCGTGCGGGGGGTATCTGCGTGAGTGTCGTAATCATTGGGTACCCAAGACCAAGCTTCTACTTGTCATTCGATATAGTCTCGGGTTGATGCCGACAATTCCCAGTCCTGGACGAGATAGTGAGCGGGAGGGTGACGAGCGCCATAGCCGAAGGGATCCATGTCGACAATGCTGAGGTGAAGTTCCTGCTCTCTACTCTTATACTCCTGTACGAGTTCTGGAGCATGAACGTCTGCAGCGGGTTCCCAACTATTGTGTGCATCAGAGTACCCTTTCCAATGTATGAGATATTGGAGTGTCTTCTTACGTCCTATCTGTCGTTCTCCGCGGATTTCCTCTACCTCCCACTCTTCTTCGCCATCGATTATATTGGGCAGGGGTTCTTCAAAGGTACCCCCATTAAGGGGTGTCTTGACATAAGGCGTTAATAGAGAGGCATGAAACACATTATGGACCTTCCAATGTTTTGGGAGAGTGAGCTGGTATGAAGTCTTCGATATTTCCTGGGCTATCAAGAAAGGGCCATATCTTTGTGGGGCTAATTTGGCTGTAGGATGTGTCGTTTTCAGATTCTTGGCCTCTAGCCAAACCTTCTGTCCCATTCTATAACCAGTGAACTTCGACAGAGAAACCCAGGACTCTTGGGTTTTCTTCATGGCTATTTGCACATCTTTACGAGCTTCAGTAAGTTGCTCCAAACATTTAGTGGCTTCTACAGCGTCAGTTTTTGGATGAATGGGCTGATGGACACGGGGGAGAAAGCCAAAGAGGAGTTCGAATGGTGTCTTCTTGGTCATCTTGGATTTCCAAGCATTCAGAGTATATTGAGCAATCACAAGCCAACAAGCCCAGTCATTTCGATGATTGCCAAAGATCCTCAGATACTGTTCCAGTCTCTGGTTGGTCCTTTCAGACTGCCCGTCCATCTGAGGATGATAAGCCATGCTAATATTTTGTTCGATATTGAGTGTCCGTAGCAATTCCTTGAAGACCTTTGCCATGAAGCGAGGATCGCAATCCGAGATCACTTTCGAAGGTAGTCCATAATGGGGTAATACCCGGTCGAGGTACAGTTTTGCGACTCCTAGTGCATCGATCGTTTCATTGCAGGCTAAGAAGATACTGGCCTTAGTGCAGCCCTGATCGGTGATCGTCAGGATCATATCGTAACCCTTGGACTTGGGGAGCTTCATGATAAAGTCCATAGCCACAATTTGAAAAGGGAGTGTTATTAGTTCATGTGAAATGGGATATATCGGGATCTTTGCTTTTCCTGGCAGGTTCTTGTTTGCTTGACACTTTACGCACCCTGCAATATACTCTGTGACATTGCCTTTCATCTTAGGCCACCAGTAATGTCATTGGATCATGTCTATTGTCTTTGCGATTCCAGCATGTCCCGCAGTAGGTGAGTCGTGAAACAATGAAATCACCCCCCGCTTAAGGTCCACATCGTCCACGATGACAAGACGGGAATCGCGAAAGAAGAGGGGACCGTTGGACTGAATAGTCCCCGAATCCACGAGGGCACAAAGTTCCGATGTATGGGTCAATTGAGCGGCGCGCAAGCAATCATCGAGGGAATTGATCAAGAGAAGGTCGATGAAAAGAGATGGTGGGAGTACGAGGACATTAGTGTTATCAGCGACGCCATCGGGAACGAAAGACGGGTGTCGGGACAGAGGGTCAGCCTGTAAGAGATGTCCGGGGCAGTGGATCAGTCATAGGTCGTAATCAGCTAAGACGTTGACCAAGCGAGCGACACGACGACTAATCTTCTGAGGGTGTCGGTAATGGAGGAGATTTGCGTGGTCGATGTAAACTGCGATCGGGAAGGGGCTGCCAACAAGAAGATGCCGCCAGTGTTCAAGACCCCGTACCAAGGCGAGGAATTCTCTGTCATATACATCGTAATTACACTCCGCATCTGTGAATGTCTGGGATAAGTAACCAATGGCTTGTGGTTTATTCCAATCATCTCATTGCGTGAGAATAGCACCGAGTGCGAATGCTGAGGCGTCAGTCTGCAACTCATAGGGCGACTTCGGGTCAGGTTGTCACAGCACAGGTTGACTGGTGGTGATGTCAAGGAGTTTTGATAATGTGGTTGTATGTTCTTCCTTCCAGACGAAAGGAGTGTCTTTCCTTAGCAGTGCATTCAGGGGTTGGGCAATACTAGCGAAGTTTGGAATGAAAGGTCGTTGATAGTTCAAGACCCCCAGCGTAGATCTGACTTGTCTGACCGATGCCAACTCCCGGGGCCAATCCTTTAGACCGCTAACCTTATCTTCTCCCATTTGAATGACACCTCTTTTGATCATCATGCCGAGATAGTCAATTTCGTGTGTTTCAAAGGCACATTTTGATAACTTAAGGAAGTAGCTCTCCTTCTGGAACGTTTCCAGTACTTGTCCAACAATCGAACGATGCCTATCTTGGTCATCTTCGGTTGCGATAAGAACGTCGTCCATGTATACGTAGAGTTCGCCAGGATATTTATCCAATAGATGTCAGAGCATTCGATTCATGGCCCGTGAGAAGGTAGCTGGGGAGTTGGTCAGTCCGAAGAACATAACCATTGGTTCGAACAGTCCTAGAGGTGTCTTGAAAGCGGCTTTCCATTGATCTCCGTCTTTAATGTGGATGTTATTATATCCCCATCGTATGTCAAACTTGGTAAAGAGATTCTTGTTCCCGAGGGAGGTGAGGATACTCTCTATCAGTGGGAGTGGATATTTGTCGCGTACTGTCCAAGCGTTCAAAGCCTTGTAGTCTTGTTCGGGTCTAAGCTTCCCGTCCTTTTTCTTAATGAAGAACAAAGGGGAAGCATACAGGGATTTTGATTCTCGGATGTAGCCTTTACTTAGGTGTTTGGTCAAGAAAGCGTGAAGATGTTCCAATTCAGAGACGTTCATCAGATACAGTTTAGTACCAAGACTAGAAGGAGCCCCTCTTTCAATACTATAGCGTGGTCATCTTCTCAGTTAGGGGGGAATCGTTGCGTGGCTTCTTCCAAGAAGACAACGGCATATTCTGAGTATGCTTCTGGGAGTTTCATATCTTCATTAACTCCGCTTCTGCTGGCAATAGCCATTTTCTGCGCCACCGTCTCTTCGATTTTCTCTCCTCCCTGTTCCAGACAGAATGGTCCTCCTTCATAAGTCTTTTTCCCCCAGTCAATAATGGGTTTACGGTCTTCGAACCAAGGAAGTCCCAAGATAATTCGGCAAGATCCTAGGTTAGTGACATAGAAGTGCGAGGTTTGTTTCTCCAACCCGTCCCATAGCGTAAGCAAGCATTGTCGTGTTAGAGCCCCATTGACGTTTGTAGTTCCATCTGCGTTGCGTACGTTTATCTGTTCGACGGGCGTCATGACTAGGCCGAAGTATTTTACGGCACTTTCATCGATGAAGTTTCCAGACGCTCCTGTATCGAGAAGGACTGGTATTTTCTGGTTGGATCCGACAACTTCTATGTGGAAGGTAAGTGAATTGTCTTTAACGCTTTGCATAGCGTTGATAGTTTCATCGTTGTCATTCAATGTGTCTAGTAACAGTGTAGAAATCAAAGCCTGTCTGTCGGCAGACCCTAGCTTCAATAGGGTGTTTCATGCTTCATCGACCATCGGAGTTTTGTTGGTTTCTTCCTTTGTTTCAGTCGTATCGACGTTGTTGACCTTTTGTGTCAGGTTCCGCCCCTTTGGGCATTTATTTGCCAAGTGCCCCTGCGCCATGCACCGGAAGCAATGCCCTTCCTTCTGACATTTGAGTTTTTCTTCAGCTGTCCGCTTGGTCTGCCACACGGGCTTGCCACTGGTCTGTACGTTGTCTATGTCCATAGGCACTACCTGGTTGCTATTGCTAGAACGAGTAGGTTTCGGGGTCTGTGTCGGTCCGGTCTGCAGGATGCTCTTTCCTCCATTCATTTGCACAATGGCATTTGTAATTGTCCAAAAGTGTTGTAACTCTTCCCTTGCAGCTTCCTGCCACTCCTTCATGGTTTCAGCATCTTTGGTCGACGAAGACAACCGATCAGGAGGCCTTTCTTCAGCCCCTGGCGGAAGAACTTGAGAGTTCTGCTAGCATCCAAGTCCCAGTTCGCAGCAGTTGCAAGTCGTTCGAAGTGGCGATGTACGAGTCCACGTTGTCACTTTTCATATTAAGTGAGATCAACTGCTGATGCGCATTCTGTTCACTAAGTGTATCG
>JAKELG010000215.1:0-66303 GCA_021527035.1 Lactarius vividus | reverse complement strand
ACACCGTCCCAAGTCCACCAGCAGGAATTCCTATAGAAGAGACTCTCTACACGTATAGAGACTCCACCGGCACGTATCAGCCTCATCCCGCAGTCTTTTCCGCTATCGGATATACACAGGTTTCACCCCCGAGGGAACCCACGTTACAACAGCGCCTAAGTCAGGCAAACGTCCGTGGTAGACGTTACATTAAGACCAAGATCCTTCAACGTGGCTTCCGCAGTAACAACCCGAGACCTTTGGATTCCATTCCGACCCTATCACATTGACAGAAGAGGGGAACGCAACGTCCCAAACAGTACCTCAAAGAAGCCTTTTGGCAGACAGAACAAGGAGACCCAGGCTACGTAGTCCTCTACACTTACAAAGACGGCAAAACCGGACTCATCCCGGTAGAATTCAACTTCGAACACACCTGTTGGACAGAACTCAAGTGGGACGCACTCCACTACAAGCTACAAGTTGTCCGACCAGCCGGATCGAGCCTCAAACTCGACATTCTACAAAGCGAAGTCACCACTAGAGATCAGTGGGGCCCCATCGACGGACAAGAAGAAGAACCAGTCCGTTCCCCTACTCCCAAGACACCCGCACCATCCCCTTCACTGGGAAGCAAACCCAGAAGAAATTCGAATCTTAGAAGCCCAAGCCGAAGAAGAGGAAGCGCAATTAGGGTTACTAGCTGAGTCTATCCCCACAGACATGACTACTACCGTCACCGAACAACCCGCTACATTCCAGGAACCCACGCGCATAAGTCGCGGAGAAGGACCACCGCCCGGAGGACATGGGGGCGGAGGAGGAGGAGATGATGGAGGAGGAGACCCAGGAGGACCCCTATTCACCGGACCCAATGTCTCAAGCGGAACTAAGCCTGAGAAATTCATGGGCAAGGAACCGCTCGTGTTCACCGGCGACCGTACCAAAGTCCAGCAATTCCTCACTCAATGGGAACTATTCGTAGAAACGAATTACGACAACCCTGCGTTCACTCTCCCCTATCGCAAAGCACTGATCTTCTTGACTTACATTCAAGGGGAACACGTCAACGAATGGGTCCTCTCCACCACCAAGTGGGTCAAAGCCTACAAGGCCAAAGCACGGCCCCTACGACAAATGGATTTGGGAAGCTATCGAACTCGGCTTCCGCAACACGTTCGCCGACACCCTTGAAAAAGAAAGGGCGCAACAAGAGCTCCAGAAGGGCTTCCGCATGGAAGGACAAGACATCGACTCATACGTCGCCAAGTTTGAAAAGGCGGTCCGAGAGGCGGGATACCGTTTCGACGACTCGCTCGTCCTGGACAAATTCACCAGTGGACTTCCGGTGGAACTATACAAGAACGCCTACAACTTCCACAGCCCAAACACGTACGCACAGTGGAAAGTAGCCGCGCTAGAACAACAGCGCAAATGGATGCATCTCCAGACGCGTTTGGGGGGACGTAAACCCCCGGGACCCGGTAAGCCGGGCAATACCTCTCTCAGAACTTTCAAACGCTCCAAATCGCCCCCAGCAGCCACGCCAAGGATGGCAGGCATTCCGGAACCACCCGGACGCCATGGATACCACTCCGGGCAGAGTCCGCGCTCGACTAGCAGGCTCCGAAGAGATCGACTACGCCAAACCTCCGTATACGCAGCAAGGAGGACGACCGAATCAAGGAATCATCGATAAGAAGAACCTTCTTTGTTACAACTGTGGCAAAGCCGGCCATTTCCAACGCGATTGTCGACAGCCCCGCCGCCCGCGTAACAACGCGAACTGGCAACCGCGCCAAGGACGCGGGGCGTTCATCGAAGAAGTCCAAAGTGTGACTGAAGAACCCCTGATCCAATTCGAAGATGACGGCGGCAGCAGCCGCGGCGCCCGCGCCACCACTGATACGCCACAAGAACGGGCGACCAGCTGGATAAACGGAGTTCGAAACCTCGACGATGAGGCCAGGGACCTGGTAGTACGGGACCTGTTGGGGCGAGAGGATTTTCAAAGCGCCTAAACCCGACGGCCTGGGTGAGGGCATTACGGTGTAATTCTGTGTTCATAACGCGCTATCATCTATGCATGTTCCAGTTTCATTACGCGCAAGTTACGCCATGGCCGACAAGAGAGCACTAGTGGACTCCGGAGCCACTAACAACTTCATACATCCGGAATTCGTCAAGAGGATGAGGCTAGGCCTCAAGGAATTAGACCGTCATCGAAAGATCTGGAATATTGACGGCACGCATAACAAAGGAGGCAAGATCACTCATTGCGTGGATCTAGAAGTACAGACCAAAGGGATCACCAAGGAAATGCGATTCCTGGTAACCGACGTAGGAGGGGAAGACATCATCTTAGGCTACCCCTGGTTGGCGACCTTCCAACCTGATATCCAGTGGGCCACTGCTACCCTAAACGAAGCTGAGTACCCAATAGTCCTGCGAACCACAAACCCCTCAAAACCCCGGGTAGATCCGGTCATCGCCAGACTCGTACTCGAGAAACTGCTCCTACCAAATAAGCAGAAGATCGAGGAACAGCTCAAAAAGGAATGCGACCTCGAAGACACTCGCCTTCGCGCAACAATGTCAACGGAAATGGCAATTGAAGCCAAGCAATACACGGAAGCAAAAACGGTACCGGAAGAATATCAAAGGCACGTCAAAATCTTTAGCGAAGAAGAATCAAACCGATTCCCACTATCAAAACCGTGGGATCACGCAATTGACTTCAAGCCAAACGCCCCGGACACCATCGACTGCAAGGTTACCCCATGAGCCAGGCGGAAGATGTAGCGCTTAAGGAATGGATTGACGAACAACTGGCCAAAGGATACATCAGACCATCGAAAGTCCCCGTACGCATCATCCTTTTTCTTCATTAAAAAGAAGGACGGAAAGCTACGCCCCGTACAGGACTACCGGAATATCAACAACTGGACTATACGCAACCAATACCCCCTCCCACTCATCCCGGAACTCATCGCCGACCTAAGTGGAGCGTTCATATTCACCAAGCTGGACATCCGCTGGGGATACAACAACGTACGGATCAAAGAAGGCGACCAGGAAAAGGCAGCGTTCAAAACGAAATACGGACTATTCGAACCAACGGTAATGTTCTTCGGACTGACCAACTCCCCGGCAACCTTCCAAACCATGATGAACGAAATCTGCAAAGACCTCATCGCGCACCACGAAACAAAGGGAACGATCATCAGGGTATATATGGACGACATAGGAATAGCAACTCGGTCAACGGAGCAAGCACACATCGACGCAGTACACGACGTATTGGACCTTCTAGAGGAGAACGACTTGTTCCTCAAACCGGAAAAGTGCATCTTCCACGCTCCCAGCATCGATTACCTGGGGGTAATCATTGAAAAGGGGGTGACACGCATGGACCCCTGTCAAAATTTCCGGTATCAAAGACTGGCCGACCCCCAAAAACGTCAAACAGGTGCGATCATTCCTAGGCTTCTGCAACTTCTACCGCTGCTTTCATTCGAAACTTTGCCTACACACGCACGACCCCTCAACAAACTCACACGCAAAGATACCGAATGGATATGGACAACAGCGGAACAAGAAGCATTCGACAAGATCAAGAACCTTGTCACGGAAGAACCAGTACTAGCACACGCCGAACTAAAGGATCAATTCGAGCTAGAAGTAGACGCTTCAGGATTCGCAGTAGGAGCAGTACTACTCCAACGGAAAGAAGACGGCAAGAGACACCCCATAGCCTACTACTCTAACACCCTCAGCGCGGCAGAAAGAAATTACGACATCTACGACCTGGAACTATTGGCAATCGTCAAGGCACTAAGGAACTGGCGACACTATCTGGCAGGATCCCCACACAAGATCAAAGTCTTCTCGGACCACATGAATCTCCAGTACTGGCGCTCCCCACAAAAGATAAGCCGCCGAGTAGCCCGGGAAGTACTAGAACTCTCTGAATACGACATCGAGATTCACCATATCAAAGGAACGGCAAATGGAAGGGCCGACGCCCTATCTAGACGCCCAGACTACGACCAAGGAGAAGGTGACAACGACCAGGTGACCTGTACTGCCAGATGAGATCTTCGTCAGGGCCGCAGCAATCGATACCACAGAAGACCCCCTTCGCATCAACGCCACCATCTCAGTACAGGAAATGGAGAAGGTAAACCCAATATACGCCCAGGACTGAAGACAAACTCCGCTCCTGGATAGACCCACAC
Organism: Lactarius vividus; assembly: GCA_021527035.1. Classification (NCBI taxonomy): domain Eukaryota; kingdom Fungi; phylum Basidiomycota; class Agaricomycetes; order Russulales; family Russulaceae; genus Lactarius; species Lactarius vividus. Next base: position 62,086 of record JAKELG010000215.1, on the reverse strand, counting down.
GGACTGAAGAAGATCGAAGGAACCTGGTACAAAGACGGACGCCGAGTAGTGACGGGAGGACTTCTGGACAAGAGGGAACTCATCAAGAACCACCACGACCCTCCGGTTTACGGACACCCGGGAATCAGCCGAACGATCAAACTCGTGGAAAGATATTACTGGTGGCCAGGCCTCAGGAACGAAGTCATGGAATATGTCAAAGGCTGCGCTGATTGCCAGCGCATCAAAGTCAACACGAAGGGCCATCAAAGCGCCACTGCGCCCAATCTTCCCGAAACCCGAAGCTATGCCATTTGAAACCATCGCCCTTGACTTCATCACTAAACTTCCGGAAGCACAGGGCTGTGACACGATCCTTACGATAACGGACCATGACTGCACGAAGATGTCCCTCTTCATCCCCTGCCAAGAAGAAATCTCAGCCGAAGGCACAGCCGCGTTATATGTCAAACACGTGTTTCCCCGATTCGGACTCCCAGGCAAAATCATCAGCGACCGAGACCCCCGATTCGCCTCCAAATTCACACGAGAACTCTGCAAGATACTTGGCATCGAACAGAACATCTCCACGGCCTACCACCCGAGAACGGACGGACAATCCGAACGCACGAATCAATGGCTAGAGCAATACCTGAGGTTCTGGGTCAACGAACGACAGGACGACTGGATCCACTATCTTCCCATGGCTGAGTTTACGCACAACAACTGGCCTAGCGAAACCACTAAAGAATCTCCTTTCCAGCTCCTTATGGGGTATAACCCTCGTGCTGATTGGACCGATAGGCCATCCCCAATACCTCAAGTGGCGTTAAGGGTCAAACAGTTCAAGGAACTCCGCCAACGCGCGCAGTCACTGATGATCAAAGCGCAGCAGGGGTGGATCAAGGCCAAAGATACGCCCAAATTCCAAATCGGAGATCAAGTATGGCTCGAAGGACGCCACCTACATACGCATCAGCCAACGGCGAAACTCGCGGCGCGACGACACGGCCCTTTTAAGGTCGCTCAGGTGATGTCCGCAGTCAATTATCGATTAGAACTTCCCACGCAGTGGCAGATACACCCAGTATTCCATGTGGACCTCCTGACGCCTTATCGCGAAACACTCACGCACGGACCCAATTATCAGCGCCCACCGCCAGATCTGGTTAGCGGCGAAGAAGAATACGAAGTCGAGAAGATTCTAGACTCGCGACGGTTCGGCAGAAGTCGCAAGCTGCAGTATTTGGTCAAATGGAAGGGATACCCAGACTTGGACAACCAGTGGGTCGATAAGGATGACGTATTCGCGGACGACGCAATTCGGGAGTTCAAAAGTTCCAACCCCGCTCGCGAAGTACATATAAACGCGGGGAAATCCCAAGAGACGTCTCCATCCCCCTCTTCCACCTTCACTGCTAATGCGCTCCCAGTCTCCCATCAACTTCCGCTATGTCGTCAACGACGAACTATCCACACCTTACCGAGTACCATCCGCGCCATCGTCACCCCTGTCGTCTACCCTCGCCCTTCACCAACGAGGAAGTCGTCCTCCTTCCCCCGGGGCATCCACAGTTCCTTCGCCGACCCCCACTGTTTTTTCCGAGACCAACCAGCCCAGCCGACTCGCCTCCCAGTACATCCCAACCCGAGCGCCCACTCCAGAGGGCGACGAACAGCAGGGGTACGTCCCCAGTCGACCAGCTTCACCCCCGGGACCCGACGAAGGCGGGGACCCGTACGACCCGGCGGAGCGCCTCGAGGCGCATCCGTATCTACGTTACGCCACCCATCTCACCACAACACACTCGGAAACCCCCCCGCTTTGCGGACCCACCGGGGAAGCTCTCACACTACCGACGTCGTATCCATCCGCGCTTCGCCGCGATCCAGAAGAGGAACCTGTGCCGGAGACCGAGAGTCGTGCGGAGACACCCCCTCCCAGGGGGTACGAGTACAACAGGGGAGTCCACTACATTCCCTTTCAGATTCGCGACGCTCAGGAACGTCTTTGGCCGGCCCGGTATACTCAGCTCATCCTCACCGCCGACCCCTTCGTATTGGCCTTCAGGGCCAATTGCAACCAACAATACGGGAAGCCCGTCCACACCACCCCCTATTACGACGAGCAGTCCTCTGCCCCCACTTACACCGACGACGACCTCACGTTCCTGCTCTCCGACGCAGGACTAGTCGACTCGGTCGACCAGGCGCTCCTTCATCAGAAGGATGCCACCCTCATCGCCGAAGTACATCGCTATCGGTGCATGACACTTGGGTGGCGAGCGCAGCAACACCGCGTAGCGGCGGAGCAGATGAAGCTGGAGAGGTTGGAGATAGAACGCAACAGGTGCGTAGCCCGACTCCAGCGGGCGCACGCCATAGACCGCATCGAGAACATTCGGGCCTCGCTTCACCGCGGCCCCAAAGCGGAACAGGACGCGGAGGAAATAGCCCGCATTAGGGCGCTGCGTTCTGTGGGCACTAACCCTCTCACCGTTATGCGTGGTCAAGCTGGGGCTTGACGCTGAAAAGGGGGTGATGTTACGTTTCGTTCTCGGACTGCCCGGCCCGGTTGTGAACTCTGACGTATTCGCGATGACTCGGTATGTCAGATGTAATGTGTCATGGACTTCGGATCATGTCGCCTCGTGTTTGGATGACTGATACTCCCTATTGTTGTACGTGATCGTGATTAGGCCTGCTGACTGATGTCTTCTATTGTTGTACGTGTTCTGTGTTACGATAACGACTGCGCATTCTATTATTAGGATACGCTACTTACGCTATTGGTTACTTACGAGTTCGAGCGGAGCTGGAACTAGCTCCCTTACTTGTATTTAAGCTCGCAGTAGTACGGACCAGGATCCCCATCTTGGTCTTCTTCGAATACCACTGTCTAACTCGTCTACTGTGCTAAGGGCTTGTAGCAGCCCTTAAGTGAACTAGCTCCGGCATATCCCTTCGAGACCAAGGGGGATCCCCGTGACCTTATCTCCATCTTCACGTCGTGAATGGTAGATTCGCCAATCGTGCCCTATCCGCCAGGAACTACTTGCCACCTCGTCTTTGAATACCTCAACGCCCGAACCGCACGTCCAACTCATTGTTATTACATTGTCGACAACCTCCAGTGGGAATACGTCCACACCGTCCCAAGTCCACCAGCAGGAGTTCCTATAGAAGAGACTCTCTACACGTATAGAGACTCCACCGGCACGTATCAGCCTCATCCCGCAGTCTTTCCGCTATCGGATATACACAGGTTTCACCCCCGAGGGAACCCACGTTACAACAGCGCCTAAGTCAGGCAAACGTCCGTGGTAGACGTTACATAAAGTGTTCATGGGACCTCAATCCCAAACTCCTGTAGACTCTTGCACAGTTCTTATGTTGAGAACTTGCAAAGGACTCACAAACAAGTCCTAATATTAAGAACTTGTTGAAACTTGACACACGCTCTCATCACCATCTACCACCTATTCTTATCTTATCTCCAGAATGGACTACCTCAATCATGGAGGGATGTTGAGACGCGACTGATTTAAGTCACATGTCTCGTGGGATATGATTGAGTCATTCCCTTCCTTATACGGTATCTGACCCTTATGGTTAGATTATGGACTTCCGGACTTGTACGGACCGGTTATTGTTTATCTTTATTTGATAGTTCCTTATTAGGTTCTCCTTGTTCTTATTGTTAAGATACCGGACTCATCCGCTTTAAGCAGTTTTATTGTTCTCTGCCCTCCAATGGCATTTCTCCCTCTGGCGCACAGACCAGGTGTATTTTGTTTGGATCACCAGTGCGCACAGACCATTATTAGCTAAGCGTCCTGTATAAAAGGACTGCTGTTTTCGCCTTCACACTTCAGAGTTCCTTCTACCTCTGAAGTGTAAGTCCCTTTACTACTAAAAGCCTCTCTACCTTACGCTGACACTAGTATAGTACTTGTTTGTCCTTAGGTGTGTAGTGCTGCTATAAGAGTTCCTTCTACCTCTGAAGTTACTTGTTTGTCCTTAGCCTCTCTTGCTATATCTTGCTGTTAGTGCTGCCAGCTCAACAGTAATCTCTTAGTGCACAACGATGTTTATCTGGTACAGCTAAAGCGGTCACCGGACGAACTCAACAATGTGGCTATCCCAACATTCAATGACCAACTGACAAATGCACGGATTCGGGGTGGACAGCAGATCTGCCAGAAGGATGTCTCATACTGGGAACATTGCGAGGTTTTTCAGCTGGCATTTGGTAGTTTTCACCTGGCCATGAATCTATTGTGGTGTGTTCTCGAGACCCACCAGGGAACAGTGAAACAAACGGGTAGCTTAACACAACTCTTTGCTATTCTTGAGAAGACCCGACTTGGTGGCGAACATCCAGACTATCACACATTATTGTCTGCACTGACGCAGATACTCCACGGCCTTGTCCTCAACGCTTGGCGCACCGAATGTGCCTATTCGTCACTTGCTGCTTTTGCTAAGGCCAGCCCTACGCCCCAAGACTTGCTGGACTGTGCATGTCGTATTATTGAACGACACACTGTTCCAGAACCAGTTTTTGAACCCATAAACCCAAAGCCGCCTCCTACCGACCCGTTCTCTGGAGCTGGAATCACGGAACCAGCCACAGACATCGTACACAACAACATTGTCTTACTAACACGTGATCTCCTCTATGTGGCAGAGCTGATTGACGCTATCGCTACTGGGGATTTTGGTCGGGTTGAAGACATCCTACCGACTCTCGCATGTATGTTCCGAGGCTCTGGATCCAACAATTATTCAACAGAGATACTCCATCTCATATTCAATATCAAGGAAGTCTGGACCCCCGCATTTGCGTATGTCTTGTCCATATTGCCTCCTTTTTTTTCAATTCCTGACTGTTATTCCCAGAGACATCATCCGCGACAACATGCTGGTGAACCCATCTGGTCTTCCCGGACATGCTATGGGAATTGACATGAACATTGAACATTTGATTCGATATCTCAAAGTACGTTGTCTTTTCTTCTGTATCTACGATCTACAAAGGCTCAGAGATGTCATGAATAGACACTATTTGCGGCCAAGGGAATATATTCCAACTGGGATCGCCTCGGGAACATTGCAGCTGGTATCAACTACCTACAACTCATAAAAAAGCAAGTTACTAAGTCATTAAAGTCTGGTTATCGAGGGTCCACACACACAGACGTTGATACGTCTGCCCTTGTCTGGAGGATTGCAAATAAAGCGAGCGAGCTCGACCTTCAGTACACAATTCCTGGCCGTGGCACTAACTCGACTACACGCCCAGTTGTAGATATCCTTACAACCGGGTACAGGAAGTTTCAGACATCGTCACTGGCAACATTCAACAAGAAGCTTGCTGATATGAGGCAAGGGAAACCAATGGCAAGCCAATCCGAGGTTGATGAGATCGCACCATGTCAAGTAACGGAGAGTGTTGATGCCGCTGAGTTAGAGCACGTGGGTTCTGAGGAACTCTCAGAACTTCATGATGATTAAAAATGGTATAAATGTTACACTACTTTCGTTTTCGCTTACGCTGTGTTGTTGACTGTTCTGTAATACACGCCTTTTCATTCTCGAAGTGGGCGATAACCTCAAACACCTTTGCAGACCATTCTGCAGACCATTCAGCGGACTCTCCCAACAATGCTGTTATATCTTGTGCAGTCTTCACGGTTTTTGGGTTGGCACGTACCAGAGTCTCGCGCTGTGAACTTGAGAGGATGAAGTCGGGTGGACGGACAGAGCGGGCAGGATCCGCTGAATGCTCGCGCTTCAGCCATTCAATGAGACAGCACTCAAGTGGCCAGCGTTCTTTTTTAGGGCGATAAATGTTATGTGGCCCGCGTTTTGGCTTTTGCTCAGTAGAAAGAGATGGGGGAGTGATGGCAAGCTTCCCAGGGAGGAATTCTTGAAGGCCGAAACGAGACCCGTCACAGTCCATAGCGTTACAACAGTACATTGTAGTATGTGCGAGTGCTTGTCATGGGAAAAACTAAATCAGTCCCTATAGCAAAAATAGTTATCCATACCTGACGAGGACTTGTCATCCAGATACGAAGCAAACTCAGCGCGAAGACAAGTGGTGCTCTTCACCAATTTGAGGCATGAGAATGGTGCGCGTTCACGTCGTTGTGAGCTTGACCTCAGCTGGCCTCTGGGGCGGTCAGGATCACACGAGTCGCCTTCATTGTACTCTTCCAGGGAGACTTCATGGACCCAGGGTTCGTAGAAAATGACAAATAGGGCATCTTTGCTCGAATTACGAAGAGCGCGACCACCACGCTGTAAGACATCGACCATACTTGCAGGGAGACCAGCTGTACACACGATCTTGATGTCTGGGAAGTCGACACCCTAATATAGATTAAACTGGACCATCTTCCTACAGTAGAGAGGATCCAAATACTCACCACAGACTGGCCTGATGTTGCGACCATGATTCGACAGTTTCCTTCTGGCGTCGTAAAAGCTTCATGAGCAACTTGTAGGTATTTCTGCGACATCTGGCTATGATAATGCCGCACTATTCCCTTGTCTTGGTGCTCAGAAGGAAGACAAGAGTCCAGATGTGCAGCAATTTGACATGCCAGCTCTTTCTTGTCCACAAAGATGAGGACTCTAGGCTGAGATACCAATGAAAATGGACACGCGAGAAAGCATTCGTAATTTTGAAAGTCTTCGATACTGTTCAGTACCTCATGGGCCGCATATACAGTGTTAGGCCGATTTGAAGTAACATGGATGGCTGTGTAACCAGGTTGCAGGAGTTTTTTTTTCAACCGTCGTGCGTATATGTGGAGGAAATGTGGCAGACAAGAAGACCCAGTGCACACGATGAGGAAGAATGGCCTTCAGCTCATCCAGACGACCCCATGCCGGGCGGAAGGCATCGAGGCCATAGTGAGATAGACCAGCAGTATGAATGTTGTGAGCCTCATCCACGATGACACGCGCAATGTGTCTCTGGAACCAGAGATTGCGAACAAGTACAGCCAAGCGAGGAAAATGACCTTCACGAGACTTAAACAGCTGCTCCACAGTAACGATCAACAGTCTAGCACGTCCAAGAGAACCATTTTTACTGTTCCATATGTTTTCCTGTGAACTTCAGTGAGGTCAAGCAGATTACGAAAGAGGTGTGGCCCACACTCCACCACGCATCATCCCTAGGCGTATCCTCATTTATGACCACCGTTGGGATTCCATACTGAGAATTAAAATCAGTCTCTTGCGTGACTTGGAGGCGCTTCAGAGGCGAAATTGTCAGGGTCACTAGATGCGCATCTGGATCATCCAGCAGCACATTCAGAGCAATTGGTAGTGTCTTGCCGCTTCCGGTACCAGCAGAGACAAGACAGTCTTCCCCATTCCGATTAGCTAGTACAACCTTGAACTGCATCTCACGAGGCACTTGGGTGGAATTGGTGACACTGTAGCACACGAGCGCAGCCCGATAACAAGTGAGCCTGTCATGTTCCTCAAGCGCATCCAGAAACGACATCAGTAGACGCTCGTGGAGACCAATGTTTAATATTAACCATTTGAGATCATCACCAGGGCAGGTCCGAAGAAACTGAAGGTGGTCGCTGAGCCCCAGAACAGTATCACAAGTGTGCGTAGACATCAGAGGAAACACGAGAGCAATGCAACACGTCCAAGAGGACATATTATCTTAGATAAGATAATCGGGCTTACAATCAAGATCCCAGTTACTATATTGAGGATATCCTACTATATACGGCTGACAGGCATTGACAGCTCCCGATCATAGTCGCTACCCCCCCATTTGAAACCCAGCTGCACCAGTCGGAGAATCGAGGATCCTCCAGTCGCTTGCGACACCCTCAAAAATCCTCATTCGAACGGCTGGTTACGAGTCTACTTATCAGCGATAAAATCATCCAGGAACTTGTCTGCCGTGCGGCCCGGTGTGCAGTTCCTGGTCGCCTCAGTCTCATTTCTTCTCTTGTCCTGCCTACACTCGTGCTCCTCCAAGCATTCAGAATTTGCACACAGTCTTGTGCCAAGTTACTGTCATTTTCCCCCCTCGGTCTACAGTGTGCACGATTGGTAATCACATAATACTCGTGTTGTTACAGTATCTTGTACATTTAGCATGCAAATATAGGACCGTGTGCGTACTCTGCATTCTCCTCCACAAAAACCAAAATAAAAATTCGCTCGGTGTGCGCAGGCCGTACTAGTGGGTATGTTCTGGGAACGAAGTGGACTCAAGGTGAAATTGAACGCAAGAAGTAGACGGCATCAGGCTGAGTTTGCAAGCCATCAGGAATCTCGGGCGCCTTGAACTCGATGAAGCGTTCGAAGATAACTGAAGCACGTAGATCATTGTGCCGGGTACCGTGACTACCAGCGTTGGAAGTGGAGGAAGATTGTAATGCAGGGTTAGACACAAGTGCCTCGGCGTGTGGGACTTCAGAGTGTTTGCTTGCGAGGTGTTCTCGGAATAGATCGCTGTATCTCGGCGTAAACTCGAAGTCGCCACAATAAGGGCACACGATTCGGTATGCATGCCAAACTACAAGGTGTTTTTTGAGTTCTTCCTGCTGTGTGAAACTGGCACGGCAGATCTTGCACGACGAGGGTTCCAACGCATAGTATACATGTACACGATGGCCGGAGTGCCGTCGCATAGTGGTGAAGAACTCTACAAGTTCCGACAATGGCCCGCGCATCGGCTTAGGCTCGAATACACGAAGAGTGCGCACGGCAGGGAACATAGTTGGGTTCTCCCCGTCGATTAGACCCAAAGCGCACAAGATGTCGACCACAAGTTTGCCATCTACACGTAAGTCCTTTATACCGTCAGATAAGTGGGTAAGATTCAGCTGTGACACGTCGCCCTGGCCACTTGATGGTTGATCCACACTGATGCCTAAATCCTCTACACGGGATATGAAAGGGGAAAAGTGGTCACAAATTTGAGCGATGGAGGACAACTGCCAGTCTAACTGTTTGCATGATATCCGCAATTCAACCCGTATACTAGGAGTGGTTGGCTGGGTAAACGAGATGGAAATGACATCCTCGGATATTTGAACGTCTGCTTGACTGATCGACCTCTGCGTTTCTGTCCGCTCGATGAATCGGCCAAGTTCCGAAGCGTCCATCGTGGGCTGGCCAAAAAATGTGACATCAAAATCCACGAGACGAGGTGCGTCGATTCTAGCCACGAAGCCGTCCAAGTACTTGCTAGTTCCTCGATATTTGAGGCGCGTGAGAGCAGGGAGAACAACCCATTGCCCTGGCTGTGGAGGTAAGCCAAGGTAGTTTCGGCGGGAGGGGAGGGAAAGGAAATGAAGTGAAAACTTTTGAAGTTGGGTCATCCCAGACAAGGCACCGGCGAGTGCATCTGGGGAAAAATACCCGACTTTGGGTATTTCATGGAGCTGAAGATCTACGAGACCTGCGGAAGGAGCAAGAAGCTCCGGAAGTTTAGGAATGGCGATCCTTGTCAAGTGCAGAGAATGGAGTCGTGGGCCCCACCCAAAGGCGCTGGGGGGGTTCAGTAACATGGTATCTTGGGACAGAAGAACGAGCTCTTCTAATTCTGGAAAACACACTTCGACGGCGGAAAACTTTGCCTGGAGGGAACTTGTGATCGTGAGGCCGATGGAGCTGACACGATCAGAGTGTTTCAACGCGGCCACGATGTTGTCCTCGTCCTCAGGTGCAGGAGGATCGAGAGTCAGAGACCCCCCATACTGAACGACGACAGGCAGGGCCGGCCAGCAACCTAAGGTCTTCAAAACCGGCGTTCCGTACGTACAGAATAGTCGAAGATCTAGGCCCAGAGGTGACGCAAACACGATCTGTCGCCATCTTCGGCATACGTGCGCGAGCGTAGGCCAGAATTGCGGAGAGGTATACAAGAATTGAAGAAATATGTTGAGAAGGACATCATCGGGGAGCATCTCTATCGTGACCTGCTGAGAACAAGGCCCTACTCGAAGCAAATTAGTGCATTATAAAAACTAGCATTAGACAAACGTCGTACCTGTTCCATGGAGTTCACTGATCCACACTCGTTCATACTCGACCGCTATGATCCGGCCCGCGAGACTGCGCGAGTGTATGAGGGATACGACAGCCTCCTGCAATGGCACACAATGCGGCTCAGGCTCTCGTATGCAGATTTTATGTAGAACCGGTAGCACAATTTCCTCCCGCATTCGCAAAGATAAAGCATACACGACGTTTGTTGAGTGATCGCCGGATATATGAACCCATTTTGCACCTATTAATTGACGAATAAGATCTAGCCATCCCGTGCGGTTGTGGTCCCACCCACTTGACGGTTGGGTTGTACCGATGCGTAGATGTTCCACACCAAGAAGGAAAGCAGATAAACCCTTGCAGATCCGAGCCATGTCTGACAACTGGCAGGCCAATACTTCGCAGGGCACTTGCAACTTTAGGCGCGTAGGGGCCTGTGGTTGGGTAAAGGAGATGGAGATGGCACGCTCAGAGGATAGTATCTCTGCTCGACGGTGTGACTTTTGCATTGCTATCCGGTGGATGAATAGACAAAGTTCCGAAGTACGCATCATGGGCTGGCTAAGGAATGTGATATCAATATCTCCGAGACGAGGTGCATCGATTCTAGCCACGAAGTTGTCCAAGTACATGCTACTTCCTCTATATTTGAGGCACGTGAGAACAGGGAGAACGACACGTTCCCCTGATTGTGGGGGAAAGCCGAGGTTGTTTCGTCGGTGGGTGAAGGAATGGAAATGCAATGAAAGTGTTTGGAGTTGGGACATATCGGACAAGGCACTAACAAACGCATTTGGGGAAAAATATCCAGCATCAGGGATTTTATGGAGCTGAAGATCAACGAGACCCGTGGAATGAGAAATGAGCTCCGGGAGTGTGGGAATGGCGGCACTGGTCAAGTGTAAAGTACGGAGGCGTGACCCCCACTGAAAAGCGCTAGGCAGGGCCCGCCTCGCGCTATCTCGAGACAGAAGGGAGAGGTCCTCCAGTTCCGAGAACGGCCTCTCGATTGCGGATAACTTCTCCAGGAGCGAGCTTGTAATGGTGAGGCTGATAGAACTAACGCGACCAGACTGCTCCAGTGCAGCCACGACATTGTCATCGTCTTCGGGAGCTGGCGAATCAAGCGTTGGAGATCCCCCGTACTGCACAACAATGGGCAAGGCGGGCCAGCAATCTAAGTTCTTCAGTACAGGTGTTCCATGCGTACAGAACAGTCGAAGGTGTAGAGCCTGTTGAGACGCAAATACGATATGTCTCCACTTACGACATATATGTACGAGCCTGGGCCAAAATTGTGGAGAAGCATCCAGATAATGACGAAATATGTTCAGAAGCACTTCATTGGAAAGCTTCCCAATCGTGACTTGTCGGGGAAAGGAGTACATTAGTGAGAGATGCGAGCACTGGGTGGAATATGCAGGCCATTCAGCAGAGCTTGGTGGAGTAGTAGTAGCGGCTTGGAGTCGGGGGCACGATAGGCGTCGGGCACGGGTTTGTCTATTGGGGGACCCGCGAAGTATGTGATCACTTCCTATAGTAGAAGGCGCTAGATTACTTACTTTGGAGAGTGCATGAGGGGGATTGATGGTGTAGCTATTGGCGGCAAATATAGAACACTCCGAACTTATATATCCAGTCGATTGACACTGGTTAGTCTACTGTAGGTCGAAGTTGGGGCCCAGAACGGGCAATACACGGGACACGTCGTACTGTACTGCCATATGGCTGTGCCAGTGCTGTGCGATGCGGTGGGATGACAGATGACAGGCTCGATTCAAAAAAGACAGCAGGCAGATGCTCAACACGGATCGGCCTTCCTTTTCCCACACTTTATCATGATCGATCACATCCACTGGCATCTGAGGCGTTAGGGTCCCGAGCCAGGAAGCTTCCTAAACACGCAGCCTCTCCTTACCGTGACTGTTGTTGGCATCATTCTATCTGGCGCTTCCTTATCACCTGCAACGTGTCCAGGGCCGACTTGGTCGGGCTAGAGGCTACGCCGAAGACGAAAGGCAGTCACATGCTGATGACCAAGAGAGAGCGCGAGCAAGAACGCGAAAGTGCATCAGCAAATAAAAATTAAACTTTTATGTGCTTACCAAAATCGAAAGAACTTACGTAGATTATAATTGGATTTGAGCTTACCATAAAATAACAACCGTTTGTAATTGAGCCGCGACTACGATGGACTATTACTATTATACGTAGCATATAAGTACTTACGATTCTCATGGTCACACGCGACCCACTTGTAATTTCTGTGAAAGTCTCATGGCCAAGTTATAATTGCACACAATCCGGATGACTCGTGGCTGGGTTATATGAGCAAGTATATGTGCAAAGCGCGCACACAATTCCATGGGCCGGCAAAAGCTGCACTCCCACCGTGGCACCCTCGCGACGACACCATGACAGGCCTCTCCTGTAATTGCCATTCTCTGTTGAGTTCACTCTTTGTGCAGCCGGGGCCACATCAACTCCACAGGCACGTCATGCCAGTGACGAGGGCAAGCGTGTCAACGAGACAACCGGATCTTGTCGGGTATTTACTCACTATGCGTATCGGATCTAGGTATTTACAACGAGCTGACCCGACTTCTTTCTCTGTTCCAGTAGGACCCCTCTCAGTCAAAAGCAGAGCACAACGCTCCCGCCGCCTCACGCGACAACTCCGGCCAAATCCAACTGCACCATCCCGCTGCAAGACCCCCTGCAGCTGTACCGCCTCAACCTTCTCCCAGAAATTTGCTCCAGGTGCGTTCTGAATACATCTTAACTGCACAGTTGTCTTATCCGCAAGCCTCTAGTTGGCGCAGCACCAACAGCAACAACCACCGTCGGTCCCGCCAAGTACGAGTGGTGCTGAGAGTTCCACCAGGCATTGGTGCCCTTCGTAACGACCCCCAATTCAACGACTTCCGTGGACTCATCTGAAGACTTCTGCCTTGTCTAAGTCGTCCGAGGACACACTCGTCGACCACTGACACGTCTCGTCCTTCATCTCAGAAAAATTTTGGCGTCGTCCGCTGCTGCCGTCACCATCGGAGGGGTCGCCTACTATGTCACGTCATCACACATCCACGATGAGGCTGACGATGGGAGCCTCCGACCGGGAAAAAGAAGGACAAGAAGAGTAGGAGCCTGGAAAAACGGTGAAGGACCAAGTATACATCCTGGAGGAGAGCGCGCCGAAAGGGGCCGAGGTAGAGGACGATGGCTGCGTGTCCCATTCCGCTCTGTCCGAGCCTCATGCTCACGCACCAGATAAAGGCGCTCTCTAAAGAGGTAAGCTCGTCCCCTCAAACTCTCTTCTCGATGGCATGTTAATTCCAGTGGACAGGAGCGCGAGTCACTTGCGGCTTCGCTGAAGCAAGAGAGCAAGAACGCGTACTAAGCTCGAAGCTTTGTTAACTCCAGACAGTACTGCACGTGCGCCATTGAGGTGTTGCCTTACACAGAACCCGTATTCTACAGCAACCGTGCCGCTTGTTATGTGAGCATGGAGCTGCCACAGCACGAGAAAGTGGTGGCGGACTGCGACGAGGTGCTCAAGCTCGCACGCTACGTCGAAACGCTCGACAGAAGGGCGACCACACTCGAAGCCCTTGAGGGTTATGGAGACCCTTTGCAAGGTGCGTAGTTCAGATAGTGATATTTTCCAACATTTCGCGTAGACTACGCTGCCACCATTCTGAGCAAGTTCCAGAACGAGGTTGCGGGCCAATCGGTCGAGCGCACAAGACAAGGACAGCTAAGATTCTTGCGGTATGCCAATTCGCTCAACTGAGAACGGGGTCTTGGATCACATCTGCACCCCCTGGCCCGCCTCTGTGCATGCTATCGCACCTTTCTGGCCTCCACATGTCACAGCAGAAACAGGCCCTGCTATTTAAGTATAATACTTTCGTGTACGGTACTGATGACCTTGTGGTGTAGCGTTAATATTCGTCACGAACTCGAATTACTATGTTAGCACTTGTGTTGAGACCGCATGTTCAAATCCGTCCAAATCCAGTTTATTATGTACCAGTCTTGACCTTAGTAGTATTATGAAATATGAGATGAAATGTCCGATGGGTAGTAATTAAACAATAATTAAGATAGAGCAAAAGGATCAAAGACGGGTACAGTAACGACACTGCAATTTTTCTAACTATCTACCCTATGAATTATAATCGATTATAAGAACATACAAACCATGTGAAGAGTTTGAGTTCATAAAAGGCGCAAAAGCGATTACCATTCACGAGCATAATTGCCGAAGGATTTCGGAACCAATGAATTATCGCAATTGCCTACGGTGATTTATAATCCAGGTTCGGCTTACACCGCTTACGGTGATTATAAGCGATTATACGCGCTTATAAATCTTTTTTTTATTTGCTGATGTTGATGAGAATAAACGAAGGCGATTCGCGTCTAAGCGCACGAGGGATGGATGGGTCAAGAACAGCTTGGATACAGTTCTGGGGCCCATTTGAGGGCTTTATTATATAAATACGAGTACAATAATATCGAACATATTTACAAAAACGATCGGAACATGAGTAAGGACCAAGGGGACCAAGGCAAAGACTATGCTCTAAGCCTTCACTCGTTCCTCATTTCGTCTCAGAGCAGCGAAGTTCTGTAATCGGGCATCAAGTAAAATTAGGTAAAATTTTGCTGATTGTTGATCTCGCCCACTTGGTCGCCTCATTTTTTATCTTCCCTTATCTCTTCTCTAGTAACACCCGGGCACAAGCCCGGGCATCGGCATTTCATGGTTTACACACTGTCTCTGACCGAGTTACTCCTGGGCCGGTGCAAAAGTGGACACGATTGGCAATTACTCATGTTGTTATGTTGTACATCTAACGCGTGAAGAAGACAGGACTATATGCGTACTCTGGTAAAGTAAAAGTAAAGTAGAAGTGAGACTTCACGTGCGTGCGAAATGGAAAAGTTTTCGGTAGGTACCCTCCCAGAGGGGACAAAGTATGGTCAGAGAAAGAAGGGGTATGTAAGTGTAACACAAATGGTCCGTTTAAAGGAGACTCAAAAGGGTTTAGCACTTACGGGGCGATGCGAGGGTTGCACCGGGTATAGCCGGTATTGCGGTCGAGAGCTCCTTCATCCGGGTTCAAAGGGCCGGCGCGGGGCAGAGGGTGGTTCCCAGATGGGCGTACTCTGCGTTCTCCTCTAGAAATAAAAAAATAAAACAAGAAACTTGGTGTGCGTAGATTGTACTATTAGGGAACGATGTGGGGTTAAGGCGGATGCAAGAATTGGACGGTATCAATCCAGGTTTGGAAGCCATTAAAAGTCCAAGGCGCATTGAACTCGGTGAAGCGTTCGAAGATAACTGAGGCGTGCAAATCATTGTGCTGGGTACTGTGACTGCCATCATAGGAAGCGGAGGAAGATTGTAATGCATGATTCGACACGAGTGCCTCTGTGTGTGGGACTTCAGGGTGTTTGCTTGCGAGGTGTTCTCGGAATAGGTCACTATATCTCGGAGTGAAGTCGAAGTCGCCACAATAGGGGCACACGATTCGGTGTGCATGCCAAACTACAAGGTGTTTTTTGAGTTCTTCCTGCTTTGTGAAACTGGCACGGCAGATCTTGCATGAGTGTTCTCGCGCATGGTATACATGTACACGGCGTCTGGAGAACCATCCCATAGTGGTGCAGAACTCTACAAGTTCCGACAATGACCCGTGCACCGGCTCAAGGCTAAATGGACGAAGAGTGCGCTGGGCGAGAGACACGGTTGGGTGCTCCCCATCGTCGGTTAGACCCAAAGCACACAAGATGTCTCTCATACCTCCAGGAAGGCCATCTGCACCACTAGGTAAGTGGATAAGCCTCTGCCATTCCACGTCGCTCTGGGCACTTGATAATTCCGCATTGATGCCTAAATCTTCCACTCGAGATATTAAAGGGGAAAAATGAAAATGGCCACAAATTTGAGTGATAGAGGACAACTGCCAGTCCAGCTGCTCGCATGATATTCGCAATTCAAGCCGTGTAGAAGTTTTGGGTTGGGTAAATGAGATAGAAATGGTATGCTCAGAGGTTTGAACATCTGCTTGACTGAGCAGCGACGTCTGCATTTCTGTCCGCTCGATGAATCGGCCAAGTTCCGAAGCGTCAATCGTGGGCTGGCTAAAGAATGTGATGTCAATATCCCTGAGACGAGGTGCGTCGATTCTAGCCACGAAGCTGTCCAAGTACTTGCTAGTTCCTCGATATTTGAGGTGCGTGAGTGAAGGAAGAACAACCCGTTGCCCTGGCTGTGGAGGCAAGCCAAGGTAGCTTCGGCGGGATGGAAAGGAAAGGAAATGAAGCGAAAGTGTTTGAATTTGGGTCATCCCGGACAAGGCGCTCGCGAGTGCATCTGGAGAAAAATACCCGACCTTGGGTATTTCATGGAGCTGAAGATCTACGAGACCTGTGGAAAGAGCAAGAAGCTCTGGGAGTATGGGGATGGCGATTCTAGTCAAATGTAGAGTACGGAGGTGTGGACCCCATCGAAAAGCGCTTGGGGGGTTCAGCTCCATGGTATTTGGGACAGAAGGACAAGCTCTTCTAATTCCGAAAAAGGTGTTTAACGTCAGAGAACTTCGCATGGAGGGAACTTGTGATCGTAAGGCTAATAGAGCCAACACGATCAGAATGTTTCAGTGCGGCCACGATGTTGTCCTCGTCCTCGGGAGAAGGAGATTCGAGAGTTGGAGACCCCCCGTACTGTATGACGACAGGCAGGGCCGGCCAGCAACCTAAGGTCTTCAAAACCGGCGTTCCGTACGTACAGAACAGTCGGAGATCTAGGCCCAGAGGTGACGTAAACACGATCTGTCGCCATCTTCGGCATACGTGCGCGAGCGTAGGCCAGAATTGCGGAGAGGTATACAGGAATTGAAGAAATATGTTGAGAAGGACATCATCGGGGAGCATCTCGATCATGACCTGCTGAGAACAAGGCCCTACTCGAAGCAAATTAGTGGATTATAAAAACTAGCGTTAGACAAACGTCGTACCTGTTCGATGGAGTTCACTGATCCACACTCGTTCATACTCGACCGCTATGATCTGGCCCGCGAGACTGCGTGAGTGTGTGAGGGATACGACAGCCTCCTGCAATGGCACACAATGCGGCTTAGGCTCTCGTATGCAGATTTTATGTAGAACCGGTAACACAACTTCCTCCCGCATTCGCAAAGATAAAGCATACACGACGTTTGTCGAGTGATCGCCGGATATATGAACCCATTTTGTACCTATGAAATGACTAATAAGATATAGCCATCCCGTGCGGTTGTGGTCCCGCCCACTTGACGGTTGGGTTGTACCGATACGTAGATGTTCCACACCAAGAAGGAAAGCAGATAAACTATTGCAGATCAGAGCCATGTCCAACAACTGCGAGTCCAATACCTCGCAGGGCACTTGCAACTTTAGGCGCGTAGGGGCCTGTGGTTGGGTAAAGGAGATGGAGATGACACGCTCAGAAGATAGAATCTCTGCTCGATTGTGTGACTTCTGCATTTCTATCCGGTTGATGAATCGACCAAGTTCCGAAGCGCGTATCGTGTGCTGCCTATCGAATGTGATGTCAATATCCTCGAGACGAGGTGCACTGATTCTAGCCACGACGTTGTCCAAGTAATTGCTAAGTCCTCGATATCTGAGGCACGTGAGAGCAGAGAGAACGACCCGTTTCCCTGACTGTGGAGGCGAGCCAGAGTATTTTTGACGGCGGGTGGAAAGGAAATGGAGTGAAAGTGTTTGGAGTTGGGACATCTTGGACAAGGCTCTCACGAGCGTAGCTGGGGTAACATATCCAACATCGGGGGTTTCATGTAGCTGAAGATCTACGAGACCTGTGGAAGCAGAAAGAAGCTTCGGGAGTGTGGGAATGACTGGCACTAGTCAAGTGCAAAGTACGGAGGCGCGACCCCCACCGAAAACTTGAAGCGCTGGGCAGGGCCGACTGCGTGTTATCTCGATACACAAGAACAAGGACTTCCAGTTCCGAAAACGACCTTTCGATTGTGGATATCTTTTCCAGGAGCGAGCTTGTAACGGTGAGGCTGATAGAACTGACACGATCAGACTGCTTCAGTGCAGCCACGACATTGTCCTCGTCTTCGGGAGCTGGCGGATCTCCCCCGTACTGCACGACGAGGGGCAAGGCGGGCCAGCAACCTAAGGTCTTCAGTACAGGTGTTCCGTGCGTACAGAACAGTCGAAGATGCAGAGCCTGTTGAGACGCAAATACGATATGTCTCCACTTGCGACATATATGCACAAGCCTGGGCCAATACTGTGGAGACGCGTCCAGATAATGACGAAATATGTTCAGAAGCACTTCGTCGGAAAGCTTCCCGATTGTGACTTGGGAACACATTAGTGAGCGACGCGAGCACTGAGTGGAATATGTACCTTTTCCGGGCCATTCAGCGGCGCTTGGTGTAGTAGCGGCTTGGGCCCGAGGTTGGCGGCGCGATAGGTGTCGGGGACGGGTTCGTCTGTTGGGGGGCCTGCGACCTATGTTATCACTTCCTATGGTAGAAGGTGCTAGATCACTTACTTTGGAGAGGGCATGAGGGGGGAATTGATGGTGCGGTTATTGGTGTCATATGTAGAACACGCCGAACTTATATATCTGAGCTAACACTGGTTAGTCTACAGAATTCGGGCAGAACGGGATATGTGGAATGTACTGGACACATCGTACTGCCATTTAGCTGTGCCTAGTGCTGTGCACAGCGATGCGTTGAGATAGCAGAACATTCTCAACACGGACAGTGAAAGTGTGAACCGCCATCCTTTTGGGAACACAGCCTCATGGGTTTAGAAAGAAGAAAAAAAACGGAACACGGCCTCACGGTTTTCGGCAGGATTCTAGATCTGCTTCCTCATTACTGTCCTGCAAGTCAGCTTGCGCTCGCACTGAATTACTAAAAAACAGTACTCGTCACAGTCCGTGCGTCCATATGAAAACTAAGGGGAAACCCTATTTATTTAAATACATTCAATCGAACTAACCTCGAATGCTAGTAAGCGTCCAGCACAAAAAAGGAACAAAGGATAAAAAGTAAGGCATTATCAGTAGCGCGGACCGGCCCAGAATCACGAAGATATACAGCAGAGCGAAACGCCTGCGATTACTCGCCAGCAAAGAGTCGAATGATCATGTACGCCGTCGATCCGACGAATCGCACAACTTCAAAGACAAATTCAAGTGAGCAAAAAAAAAACAAAGGGTGGGAAGAAGGAAATAAAAGTCGACGTACATGCTAAGAGAGCGACCGAGTACAGGATGAAGATCAAGTACCCGTTTACCGTACTGTTCGCGCCGTTCGTTTTGGCGCTCCCGTTCGTTGTGCTGCCGGGGAAAGACGCATGTGAGGGGGAAGGACAAACATATGAACACGGCACTTACAGGATAACAGCGACCAGTAATGCCTATGCCAGCGTGGTTAGCAAGTAAGACTCTCTGAGACAAGTTCCACTCACATTCGAAAGTACCCAGGCCAGCAATACACTTATAAGAAGGATAAGTCGTCAGTGTCAGCAGATCGAGAGCGCAACGCACTTCGTCCTAAAGTTACGATAATAGTCCTCCTGCTTCGTCGCCGCGTCCTCCTTCTTCACCTCTTTCGGTGGCTTAGTCGACAGCACGTGAATCGCGTCCTCGTACGCCGCGTTGATGTCCGTCTCCGCAGTCGGTACCGCCACTTCCACTGCGTTCTCTCCTTTGCTCGCTTTGACCACGCCGAGGTCCGTGCTGACCTTGTTGTCGCCTTTCGTGCCCCACGATACGTCACTGCGGACAAGGACCAGTGAGTCTTGTCATTCTGACGCGGCAAAGCGCGGACTTACTGGACATTGGCGAACTGCGTACGGTATGATTAATCGTGAGCCTAGGGAAAAGTAGGATGTGTGCATGAAACGTACGGCATAGACGTTCAGGATGTTGATGTACGACGGCGCGAGTAGCGTGTACTGTATGAACGAGGTAATCATGTGCCATGGATCTAGCTTTGAACCCCCGAGTCCGAGCGTCAGTCATCGTCCGCGCGCATACACGCAGCCAAACACGGGAGGACGTACATGAATAATCGACGCAACGACGTATAAGCCAACGGTGGCAGAGATGGATATCACAATATCGCGGAATATCGCATTCGTAAACAAATCGCTAAACGTCGCACCGCGGTTCTTCGCCGCGGCGACCTGCTGCACGCCTTTGACCGCCAAGAAAATCGCCGCAAACTGTACCAAATCAGTACTCAATCCGCCGACCCGACCGGCTCCTAAGACGCACCGTCATGTAAACAGTGAAGATCGCGAACCCGATAAACGCTAGCGTGTATCCCCTGTTGGACCCTTGCGGGCGATTGCCGAGAGAAAGGATGAAGCAAGTCAGTAATAATCCGACATAGGAATACTTGAGAAGCGTGTTGAAGAGTTCGATCCCCTTTCCACCAATTATAGTCGGGTCCTCAAGGGCATTCGTCAACACAAAGAACGAGATGAAAAAGTTTCCCTAAAAATCAGTGAGTGGCGGCACTAGAAGAAAGAAGAGAGAGGGCGGCATACGAGGGCGAACCAGGAAAAGATAAGGTTGAATGTCTGATATATGAGCTCGACGTGTATCCAGAACTTGCGCGCAAAGCTATGCGAAGACCGGTATATGTAGTGGAACTTGACCGTGCCGTGTATCGCCGCGAAGAACGAGCCGTTCAACCATCTCCGGCGTTGCGAGACCAGCTCTGGGACCTGAACACGGGGACCACGTCACGTCAGCCAAGATACGCCGCAAAAGTGGGCGCACAACCCCACCTGATCCGGAGTGTCGGTGACGGCGTATGCCGACTTGACATAGTGGAGTACCCACGACCCGCCGCGCTTCGACACCAGTTCCCAACACAAGATCTAATGGCGGAGGGAATGAGAAGAAACGCTTGCAATCTATTTCTTTTGCTACGTACTCGATCTTCAGCCAGGTACATGTTTGCGGTGAAGATGTCCGCCCCCGCTCCGTGCTGCGGAGATTATTCGGTGAGAAGAGGTGACACACGGTTGGACGACGCACCAAAGTCTCTCCGAGGAAATACTTTTGCAACGGTCCCTCTCCACGCACGTCATTCTGCAATGCAATATACCGGTACGCGCTAAACGCGCCTGGAAGCACAGTAATGTACCCAAACACCGATTCTCTAACACAACCGAAATGGTCAGACAATACCGGTAATTCAGTCGTCGCTGACGTACAGTGGCTTGTCCAGGATGTTGGACATCTTATATTCGAAGTTCTGCGCAGCCACTAGTACAAGGAAAGAAAAAGAGTTCAAAGATAAATGAACGAGGAGACAGGAGCGACGAACCGAGGGGGTTAAGCAGTGTCTGCCCATATTTGCCCTTGAATGCGACGATCTCGCCACAGGCGCCACCAACGTTCGAGTTGATATCGAACGCCTTCCAGAGATGGTAGATCGAGCTTGGGCCAGGCCTCGTTCCGACGTCAAGAAGAACGCAGACGTTTGGTTGGAGGATTGGGCCAAATGCGTTGAAGAACCAGCGATGTGAGTTGATCTTCTTCTGGTTCTTCTCCTTGAGGCAGAAGATGATCTGCACGGGGACGATTCCCTTCTCTGCGCCTTCAATCTTGTTTGACTCCGTGACGGCGACTGTTTTCGCGCAGAATGAGACGGAGAAGAGCGGATCGGTATGAATTTGCCACGTACTCTGAGTAGTATACTCGTATATATGCGCGGAAACCGGTTTGCCATTGACTACGTTGGTCGCGATGCCCTCCTGGTAGGCCCCGATGGCCGCGATAGCACTCAGCGTGCGCGAATTGATCTTCTGCCGGCCATCGCTAACGATGCATACGACAACCTTCTTCCAACCCTCCTTGCCCCATGTCTTGCTCCGATCGCGCTTGCATAGATAGGCAATGTTCTTCATGACGCCGTGCATAGTGCGCGCGAAGAGGGTATCGTCCTCATTGTACATCGTCATCACGATGAATAACTCTGTCCGGCGCGGCGGGTCGTAGTGCACCTGGCGTAGAGTGAAGCCGTTGTCCTTGAAGTCGTTAGGGTCACCCGTCGCGGCCGAGTAGCGCATATGGGTAAATTCGCGCTCGTCCTTGTACGCGCAGAGATTGAGTAGCTTTGTCGGCACGGCGGAGTCGAGCACAAAGTTTCCGTGGAAAAGCCTGCAAAGTGTGAGTAGGTCAGAGGACGATACATGGGAACACGCACTCGACGCGTTTGAGGGTCTTGTTGCGGCGGGGAACGCGCTGCGGAATACGTCCGTAGCGGATGTTGTTGTTCGCGTCGTCATCTAGAGATGGGTTGTATTGCCCAGGCATGTTGTTCAAAGTGATGGACTCCTGTGAGCGTGCGGAAGGGGCGCGCAAAAGTGGCAAGTCTCCTGCATCCCCGAGATCGTCTCCATCATCATACTGGACCATGGTGGCGGAGGATTGGCTGTGCAATGGAGGTGGGGGAGGTACGTCAAGGTCAGATAAGTTGTAGGACAGGCGCGGTTGTTGTAGGGGCGGCGGTGGAGGAGGAGAAAGTGAATGAGGGGGAAAGGACGGCGTAGAGTATGGGTCGTAGTGAGTGGGTGGTGGTGGAGATTGGGCTTGGTGGGGCACAGCAAACGGAGAATAGTTGGACTGGTACTCATGATCATAGCCCGATGAAAGAGGATGGGGGGGTTGATTCAGTGGAGACGTAGTACGGTATTGGTGTGGCTCGTAGGAACTAGCAGAAGCATAAGCTGCGGCGGACGTATTGTGAAGAGTTCGTTCATAGGCTCCGGCTGAAGCTGAAGTATTGTGCTCTGGTTGCTCGTAATTGTTGGTATGGGGGTAAGGCGAATAACCGTCGTTATAGTTGCCATACTGGCCCTCATTGGCCTATCAGTAAATGGTTATAAAAACAATATTGACTTTGGATAAGGAAAAACAAACTTCGGGATATCGAGACATAGAGAGAGTGACTGCGGATGTACACGAGATGTAGGTGTGGAACCCCTCAACAGTGTAAAAGTACCTAAGCGACAATAGGCTGTGATGCCCAAATTGGGTATATATGATCCTGTGTCGTGCCGATGGCCGATGACTGTACGGCACTACACCTCAGTGGGCCGTATCAAAGCCACATAATACACCAGTCATCGTCCATCATCAAGACTAAAGTCCTCAAATATGGTAGACATTTCTTCATGACTGAACATCACTCGCTTTCTCTGAGGGTTAGGAAAGGGAGAAACAGGAGGTAGGAGCCGTTTTACCTCCCCTGGTTTAGCGCTCGTTACCGCACGCCCATTACTTTCCGCTTATCGTGAACTACTGGTCGCTGTCTTTGTCACATGTCCCAGTATGGGAGCGGGTTTTCCCAGGAGGAAACTTGTAGACACAAATCTCAGCACATCCCAGTTGCGAGTGTGATGAACCAGTGTGCTGTACAACGGTTAAGAGCGTCGACAAAAAAAAACAAAACACTGAAAATTACAAGAGGGGTATCATCCAACCAAGAAAGGCAAAGCCAATACAAAGAACAACATAAGAAAGCAATTCAACGCAATTCAGGAACAGCTATGGTAGTCAGGGGAAATAATCACGGGTCCTGGAACTTGAAGCTCTTGGCGCTGCGGCTGACGGGCAGCGAGACCGGCGCATCGTAAACGCGTATTACGCGAGGCTCGGCAAGTGGCGGGCCATGCGGGACGCTCGTCACGAAGAGCTCGATTGGCTGATCGGGGTCGACGGCGCGGAACGAGTTCTCGGAGGGACAGATCGACAGCGGGGTGCGCTTGAACGGGCGTGGGGCGGCGGGGTCCGACGGAGGCGGTCCGCGCCGCCAGACGTAGCAGGGGCCCTTGCGGAAGGAGATGAACATGCGCATGGCGGGCACGGCGTCGAACATGGCGAGAGCGTAGCGCTCCGTCTTGTCGAACGAGTACACCTCGTCCTCGGTGCACGACGCGATGGAGAAGCCGGACTCGGAGGACGCGCTGAAGTCGTCCTCGTCCTGCGTGACGGGATAGTTCAGCGGCGCCCAGACGAACACCTGCAGCTTCACAAAGTGCTCCTTGATGACGCGCAGGATCCGCTTGTTCTCCCCCGCCGACTGCAGCAGCCCGCATGAGACCGTTGTGTACAGGAAATGGGGGGCGCCGACGCACATAGTCGATGTTCTCGTAGAGCGCGAGACACGTCAGGTTCGGCGCCTTGTCCGCGAACGTGCGCAGGATGCGCGACGTCGAGAGGTACTCCTCGGTGCACGTCTGGCGCGTGAGCGTGAGGCACTTGAGGTTGCGACACACGTCACGCAGCGCGCGCGCGGCCTCGAATTCCTGCCGCACAGTGATGAAACGCATATCGAAGCGCAGCACGACGGGCTGCGGTTTTGGGCGGCCATCAAAGCACGCCAGGATGTACGGCGGGATGCGGAGGTACGTACAGCGTAGCAGCGGAAGCTGCGGCTGCGGCGCCGGATCATGATCTTCTTCGTCTGGCGGCACGGAGGCGCCGGGGAAGCGCACGTCGCCCTGTGGGTACCCATCGTGCTCAAACGCGATGAGCTGTGGCTGCGTCGCGAGCCATCGCGCGAGGGGCTCCGCCCACGAGAAGAAGCACGCGAGGCGCTCGAGGCGGAAAGTGCAGCCGTGGAGGATGCGCACGTCGTCGTGGTGCACCGGCCACGGGCGCTCTTCCGCGCGCCGGATGTGGTTCGAAGTCGTGATCGACAGATCTTTCAGGTTCACCAGCAGTTGCATTGTCTCTGCTACTACGTCTGTGTCGCCGGGCTCCGGCTCGCGATGCACCGCGCCGGTGAACGCTAGGCGCTGCACGCGCCGTGCGAGGTCCGGCCGAGCGAGCATCGTGCGGCAGAAGAACAACAGCCGCTTCTCCGGAACCGCAACATATTTGTAGAACTGCGCTTCTATGTCGACGCGGAACGAGCGCGAGACGAGCGCGAGTGAATAGTTGAAGTCGAGGGGGTGGATGAATTGCAGTATGGCCCGATACAGCTCGAGGGGGATCGACGAGAGCCCTGTGCGTTCGCTGTGATCTGCCAGCGTGTCCCATCAAATCAGGCAAATAGTAAAGGCGGTACTTTAGACTTACAGGTCCGAGTCGCGGCCACAGTGGTCACATAGTCGCAGAGTTCGTGATTCATTTCGACAAGCCCGAGCTAAGGAAATGGAGAGTCCGAACTTGAACGGGGTAAGGAAGGGAAGGGAGTATAAGTCATAATTATGCATTAATCTCTCATCCAGGGGAGATCACCCCCCTCTATGGAAGTTCGCGGCCTTGGCGGCTATGATAGCAAAGAATACAAGGCCATGCGTGTGTGGGAAATAAGATCCATTATCGTATGCGAACATTCAATCAAGTCAGCCAAAACGGTTGCTTGCCTATCCCGGCTACTGAGGGTCTGTACGTTATTACGGCCACCCAATTAATCCGCTTTAGCGTCGACTTCGATCACCACGAATCGGCGGATCAGCATGTTGAACAAGCTACCGAAGATGAGGGCAATGAGCGTACTGCTCATGATAATGACGTTGTACGGCATGCTAAAGTCCGGCGTCGCGAGGTCGACCAGTAATGCAGGGGTATAGATACGCCGGTGCGGGGCGTCGAGAGGAACGAACACCGCCGGGGGGAGATCCCACCCGCGCTGCGCATCTGGCGGGTGCTCCGTGTATCGCAAAAATGCCTTGCGGACCCGGAGGGAGATGTGCAGGGTCTCGTGGGGCGGCAGTTCGAGCGTGGCAAGCAGCTGCGCCGGCGTGGCATGTGGCCGCGACGGCGTGTACGTCATGTTCGTTAACAGGGACGCTGCAATACACGTCAGCAGGCACGACATCACATACAAGGTATGTGACGGTGGCGTTGTACGCACCACAGTCGATACCACGATCACCGCATGTCACAGTGAGCGTGTGCAGGAAGAACTCAACGTGCCACGGCATAGTTTCTAGATAGTGCGTGCGGACAGCCACAGGGCGGTTGTTCCGGACGACGACGGAAAGTTCCCCGTGCGTTTGGCTGGAGCCCTTCAGAGTGCGTCTCACGGACAAGTCGGAGAGCGGCGGTATATCGAGCGCTATACCGGCCACCGTTTGGTAACAAGTTAAACGGGACCGAAGGAGGTACATACGATATGAAAAACGATCTTCTTCCGGCCATTTCATGGCAATGTTGAGGTCTGAGGTACCTTGGGGCAGCCATGAGCAACGCGCTGTCGTCGATCGAGGACGCTCACCATTCATTATATCGTAAACCGCAGATTCACCCACTATAGATACATGTGGTTCGGGAGACAGCGTATATGCCGATTCGTCCGAAGGCGGCACGACAAGAACGACACTCGACGAAGCAACATTACATGACCGCGGAAGCGACCGTCCAAACAACGACTCCAACGTCCAATCTGGTCGTTCTCCAGTTAGGCACCGCCTCTTCAAGATAACAAAATTCTCACCGCGCCGGCGCTCAGTTGAGGTGCGCACGGAGTCTAGCACCGCCTGCACCGTTAGCGTAAGCTGGACGCCTCTGTTGGCGCGCCAGCTCACATGCACGCCAAGGCCGTGCCAGTCGGCGTCGAAGATCCTGTGGGGCTCGAGGAGCGCGGCGATGCCCGCGCGCGAGGGACAGGGCAGGAGCTTGAGGAACGGCGTCAAGTTCTCAGTGCACACGCGCTCCGCGGGGAGCGTGGCGTGGCGTAGGGTGTACGCGTCGCGTGCGGGCGAGAGAAGCCGCGGGAGGTCGCCTGTTGGGAGGAAGGCGTGTGCGGGGGAGGTCGTGTGCAGGGCGTCCATGCTGCCAAGCGAAGCGCAGAACAGCCCTGAGAGCGAGTTTTGCAATGCCTTCCACCGTGCGTCGATGCTGTGGTGCGTTAGGTCAGGTTCACAAGGGCGAAAAAGTAGACGACACCTCGTCTGCACTGCTGTTCCGTCGCCCATCCACGCCCACAGCTCTGCTCCTGAACCAACGCCAGGCTCGCCTGGGTGTCCCCAGCGGTCGTAGTCCCATTTTCCAGAGTTAATCGTCAGATGGAACTCTGGTATTGCGTGTTCTCGCAGGATCTGGCCGAGGGCAAGGGGAAAGAGGGTGTAGTGCTGAGCTAGAACGGCAACCCTAGTTGAAGAAATGAAGAGGCATCACGGCGTGAGTCACGTACACGTGTCATCGGTGCCCAAACTGCTCGGATCTCTTGGCACGGCACCACGAAGCAACGTAGAGAATGAAAAGTGGGCAGCAAGTTTGCCATCGACGAGAGGTCGCAGCGTGAGCTCTTCGTGGTATTCTTCTACACCTGCTATCACCGCAATCCCCCTGGAAAGGAATAAAAAGAGAATAGACCACTTCATATTTACGTTGGAGAGGAACCTAGTTGCTGAGCATCAGTAGTGGTGCGGAAGGTTGTGTCCAATGCTCTCAGGCTCAGGCTTTCATCGCCTGCGGCCTTGCCAGTGGGCGGGATGACGGGCCGCAGGACGGGCCGAATCTCATGGGCTACATTCTCTTACAGCTACCATCGTTTTGCACGGGTTGGAAAGCCTACTGTACCCTGACCCGTACCACTATTTGTGCGGGTTTTTCCGACCCGTGGTTTAGTGCTGGAGCTGACAGATTTCTCATATGCAGGGTTCTCCGAGGGTATCTCTCGGGACATGGCCCGGGTTGTATTAGGCAGCGAGTACCGAATGCACCACAGGTCCGAGAGTCTTATACTATTATGTCTCTGCATGCCGCTAGCCGAGTGGTATCCCTTGAAATCTACGATACCAGTAGTTGATGAATACGAGTGATCAGTCGTCGAACGAAGAATAAATAAGCGATTCGCGAGAGACTTGGGGATCCCTGTCAATTGAACGCTCACCGGTTTGCTTCAATTTAATATCATAGGCAAGAGCTACCTCAGTTCTAGGAGACTGTGTGTGTGCCAGGGAGAGTATAGCAAGTCGGGTTCAAGATCGTTCCCTACAGGTAGCAGTACAATCTACGACATCGAAACACCTAGTATACTACAGTGTAGTCACATCGAAGTGTATGGCTTCGCGAGCTGTCAATACAAGTATGGTCATGCCGTAGCGAGTTGATGCAGACAAGTGGAGAGAAAATAATGTGAACTGCATTGTGCCAGGGCTTCGTCAGAAACTACGTTTGTGTTCTCCCAGAGTGGAATTCGGAAAGTAACCGTGCGATCTCTCCCAGTCCATCAGCCAATGCCATCTGCAACGGAGTCTTTCCATCCTTGTCCTCAGCACCTACATCCGCACCGTGCTCCAGTAATAATCGCACAATCTGAGGGGCATCGCCTTTAGGGGTTCGACAGGCACCCCATATTACGTCGTGTAAAGGAGTCTGGCCGAATCTGTCCCGGGAATGAACATCTGCACCGTGCTCAAGTAGCACACGAACGACGTTCACGTGCCAGCAACGTGCCGCCAAAGCTAGCGGAGTATTGTGGTAATTGTCCTGCAAATTTACATCTGCGCCATGGTCGAGCAGGCATTCGACAACATCACGGTGTCCCTGAGCAGAGGCCCATTGCAATGCCGTATCGTTTGCGCGGTCTCGAGCATCGACACCTACACCGCGCTGAAGAAGTGAACGTACAACCTGGAGATGACCCGCAAACGATGCAGAGTGTAACGCAGTCCCACAAAGACCGCCTCGAGCGCTTGCGTACTGCGGATATTTGAGAGTAAGGTGTTCCACTAATGCGTCGAATCCACACAGCGCGGCATAGTACAATGGTCTTGCTCCGAGTTTCAGATCTACCATATCCGGAGTATAGCCAATATCAACATCGGCATCATGCAACTTGACCCACGCTTCGAAATAGGGCCGATCTAGATCAAAGAGTCGTTCCATCCCATTGCGGACCCGTGACGCGACATCCTCGACCTGTGCATGAGTCACCCAGTGCTCAGCGGCATATTGAGCCAGAGGGGCACTATCGGCGTCATTTGTAACATCGGGATGCCGGAGTAAAACACCAAGAGAAGCCTGGGCAAGCACCGTGTGTGCGTCTTCGAGAGAAATATGATACTGCGAGATGTCTCCCGTCGACATTGCGAGCCGATCCGACATCAAAAACTCCTTCACCGAAAAGTGCGAAAACTGAACAACCGGGGATCCCTGGCCAGGGACGACCGCGATTAGACTTGAGCAAGTTGAAAGTACTGCTTGTTCATGATCTTCCCATCGCCAGTTCGAGTTCAGCTCAGGGATCCCACCCTTCGCCGTATCGAAGTCAAACGCGAGTACTTCTGCGAGCTCGGCGACGGAAAGCGGCCGAACTGCCACAGTGAGGCATTGCAGCATACGAGATGCGTGTACTTGGTTGGCCTTCTTGATTTCCATCATCACCCGTTCATATGTCTCATCGAGAGATTCCGGAAGTTCATTTAGAGTACGCCGGACGCTTTGTGGAAGGCACTGTCGTAGTGTCTCTAGTTGACAAAACACCCATCGAAACCTGGTTAAGCTCATGAGCTGTCATCGCGACGTTACGGCGATCGATGCCCTTACATTCCGTCGGCCTTTTCTGAGAGTGCCTCAACAACCATTTTCTTATCTCCCTCTCGCCACTTCTTCATCATCGTTTCAGAGTCAGAATATACCACAGAGTGGACGTAATCAACGATATCTTGCTTTTGTCCACTTTCGTCGTGGAGAGACACAGCGTGAAGTGCCAAAGGTCCAAGAGTGGCACGAATATCGAACTCGGGGCGGCTGGTGACGCAGATGTGAAGATGAGGTAATCGGAGATTAACCAAGTCCTTGACAAGCGCAACGATTTGTTCACGAGGCGATGGGATCCCAGACGTATTCGGACACTCGTCGAGCGCGTCTAGGATAACATAAATTGGACGTTGGTCGATGGCTGTGAGCATGTCCCTGAGGCATTGTATCATTGCACCAACCCTCGGCTTCTCTTCACCATTGTCGTGCGTCAGATAAAGACGGGAGAGGATGTTGCGACGACGATCAGACTGAGCGGAAAGTTGAATGAGAAGAGAGGGAAGAAGGTTTCGGATGTGTTGCTTGTCGAGGTCCCTGAAGTCGAAATAAAAGTACGCCATTGATGCTGCTCCCACCTCTCTTAGAGTTATAATGTCTTGTACAATTGCAGAACTGCCAAGAAGTTCAGCTCGTTGAGGTGTAGAGTGGCGAGTGATGACGAACCAGAGGATGGTCTTCCCCGAGCCCGCTGAAATGTGGACGGCGATCAGGGGTCGCTTGGTGTAAAATTGGGAGAACCTACGTTTGCCATAGATCCACAAAAGAGAGCCGGCAGACTTCCATTCGCCAAACATACTGCCCTGGAAGAACCACTGGGCAGTTCCCCCGTGGTGAAGATCGCATGCGATGTTGTGATTGGTTGATGGATCCGGGGGAAATACCCATTCTCTGAGGCTCTTTCTCGATTCATTCCCTGCCAGCACGTTAAAGATACGACGGTCGAACGACGGGGTGATCACAGACATTTCATGTCATCTACGCTGCTCGCCAATTGCTGGACCACTTGCTTCATTTCTTTTCCGTCTAACAAACATATGCGTCTTCAGTATGAGGTTCCCCGAGCAGCGAACACGCCGTACGTAGTACGTACCATTAACGACAGTAGTCACCTTGTCGTCGACAATATGCGTAAGCCTTAAGATCTCTGCTGCCGCCATACGAGCCTCCTCTTGCGTCAACTTGTCTAATCGCTTCAGAGCATCTTCCATCTCCTTCTTGCCGACAAGCTTCTTCAGATATTTCTCTGAACACAGATTAGTACTCAATCATATATCGCTGAGAGAAACGCACTCGCTCGACTCTGCTTCATCTCCTTCGTTGCAATCGCGAAGATGTTTAGCACTTCGATCATTATCTTTATGATTATGTCCGTCATTACGTCTGTTGGTCGCACGGAGGTATAAGACTCGAGGCGCTTGAAGAAGTTCTCTATACGCTCGAAGAGGTCGATGAGGGCGTCTTGACCGGCTTGAACATCTTTGGCCGCCTGTGACAGACTTTATTGTAAGAATCGCCCCACAAAGGGACGAATGAGGCAGCTCACTAGGAGGAGAACGCCAGCACCAGCGAAGATGACTTTTGCGGGCGAGAACAACTGCAAAATTTAGTACTGGGATTAAGGGTACGTGTGTAGAAAGGTCGACTGAATTGGACTCACGAGTCCAACACCTTCTCCAAGTGTTGCAGAGAAAGCGTAGAGGACGTCGATAGTCGGATTCAGCCACCGTGATAACCTCTCGTCGGCACTCCTTGACTGATCAAGCTCCTTGACTTTGTCTTGAAGGACGAGAAGAATGTCAGCGGGAGAGTTGCAGGATTGTAGTTGTGCTGAGAGCGGATGAGCGAGAAGGTCTTTCTTGGTCTTTTTCTCGTACGCTTTCAAGGCAACATTGAAGATTGACTGGAAATTGGAAAAGGACGTGGATGAGGACGGGGTTTGAGACATAGGAAGAGTAATACGGATGAGATGATTGGCAGTGAGATGGAAATGGAAAGGGTATTAAGAAGGGAAATGATGGGCTGGTGTTCAGAATGTCCGACAAACAGACGCCGAGCAGGATCTATGTATGATACTGAAGTACTACCGAAGCTACAGAGAATCCCGGTCAAATTATATTCTCATGCAGTGAAAACTCACACTAATTGCAGATGAGTACACAATCATCGCGTTGAGCAGTCGATATCAAAGGTCCGTGCTGCAGTAATTTGATTATATTCTACGATAAACCAAAGGCAAGATTTTACTGTAAAGTCCCATTGTCCTCTGCCATTACAGTATCCTCAGAGACTTAAAATCTGACTCAGTTGTGCGAATTTGACAGGAATTTTATGTCTAAGTCGGTTTCTCGACCTTCTCGCGGAAAGACTCTTTCCAAACTCCTTCAACGAATTGACGGTTACTATGCGCAGCTACAACCATCGCTCTCAAAGCAACCTAATACCCCGCGTCACTCCCCGACGACTTCTCGGCCTGGCGTCCACTGTTGGGAGCTCCAAGAGCGCTAAAGAGAAGCACGTGTGCTGTATGAAGGCGATTCTCTTAACCGTCGAGCCCGATGGATCAGCTGTTTAAACGTGCCGTATATAGTATCTAACGTCCTCGCGCCTTCCTCTTACCTTACACAATATATCGCGCTCGACCAATTCTCCGGTCGGTAGAAAGCCTCCGCCATCGCTATCAACCCCCAGAGCCTAAAAAGAAGATGGCTCCCAAGGGTCACCAGGAGCCTGTCATATAGTACGCTCCACATCTTCTGAAGTCGCAGCTCAAGTTTAACCGGAAGGTCGATAACACGAATGGCATAGTATAGTTCCCCACTTTGTGACAAGTTCAACGCGCGTGTACCATTAAGCTATACTTTCGATCCAGCAAGTGTAGGAAAGGACCCAGATGAAGAGCTGTGAGTTTCTGTTAACCGTCATCAGAGATCTTTGAGTATATTGATGAGACAGCTAGACCTCCGCACCCCTACCGCTACGAAGTCGACAATCTTTCCCGTACTGCCCACATGTTCCAATCAAAAACCTCGACCTTTTTTATACAATTGGAGGAAACCTTCCTTACATGGGTGTCAACACATGCACAGTTCACTGCTCTCATCGACAGGCTTTGAGAGAGCAAGGAAATTGCGATCGACCTGGAGTACCATAGCTACCGCACCTATAGTGACTTCGTGTGTCTCATGCAGATGCGCGTGCCGACACTTATTTCCATCTCAACGTATACGACAACTTACGAAATGCCCTCCTCGACCCCACCGTCTCGCGTGGTGCCTTCCTACGAGCTGTGTTCGTTCTCCCTCGGAAGTGTCTACGTCATTGGTCCTGCGGCGCGTGAAACCACATAGCACCGAGCTCGCGCTCTTCCGGGGTTCTCAACGCCACTGAGACTCTGAGCGACCCATGGAACCCGGCGCCGCGCCGAGTCCACACCGCAGAGCGTAGCGATGACGCCATCCTCTGCATCGACTGCCACTACAGATCGTCGCGAATGTGCTCGATTACATCCGCCAGGGGCTCGAGGCATGTCCCCATCCACTCCTTCCCCCGCCCCCGATACTGGACGTTGCGTACCAGGACCTGTGCTTTCTACACGAACACAGGATCGCCCATTGCGCGTATGGAGACCCGAATGGTGCGATGATGGACATTGGCCACTCGAGCTCAGCCGGCTTCGATCGCACGCGGCTACCCGTGCGCTACTACCGCGCCAACTTTTCGTACGCGCAGGAACTCCCGCGTGAGTCAGACCCGCGCAGCGTGAACTTCTGTTGCGACGTACGCGATTGCGGGGCCATGTTTCAGACGCTTGACGAGGAAGTGAGTATTGAGCCACAGCGTACTCAGACCCGACTCTGGAACAGGGTATAGGTGCCAAAGATCGGGGGAAAGCTGCGGCCGCTTGTCGTGGCGTTGAAGGGGGGCGAATATGGGGCAGAAGATGATCGAAAGCTGTTAGAAGCGCTGTGCAAGGGGATCGATGCATCGACCTACGACGCACCGCTTCAAAGTCCTTAGTGGGACCAAGCGTAGGTAGAGATCGAGGTTTCTCACCTGTTCTGTGGTTCTGAACGTGCACTTGGGCCGTCTTGTTGTATTCATAGCTAGGTATCTTCAAGTTAATCGCCCGCATAAATCACCCTCGCAGCTCAGTCACTCCTGCAGTGCAGAGTCCAGCTACCCGGCGCCTCAGGCCTCAAGTGGCGCCTCCAATCTATTTTGCTGTATGTACCCTCTGTGAAATTTACTTTTCATACTTGGGCTCCTCTCAGGGCATGCGATGTGTTGAGCAGCGTCAAGATACAGTATTTATATGCACTACCGAATGGGAACTCATCAATTGAGGATCACATTTCTCAAAAGAAGCTGAATTGGTAGGATTGACTTGGGCCGAATTACTGTAGGCAGCGCCGAGTACTGTATGCGCGACACTTGGCGCGAAGGGCCTCACACTGTCATGGCTCCGCATGCTGAATGGTATCCCTTGAAATTCACGATACCAGCAGTTGATGAGTACTTGATGAGTCTTGAGTCGTAATCAATCGTTGAACAAGGAATGAGCGACTTGAGAATCCCCATCAATGAGGCAAGAGCTATATCAGTTCTAGGGGACAGTATTTTCCTGGAACAGGAGAGCAAGTCGTGTTCCAGGTCCTTTCCCACAGGTACCAGTACAATCTACGACAGTAGAACATCTAGCACACTGCCAGTACAGTGTACATCGAATAGTATAGCTCCGCGAGCCGTCAATATGTATAAGTATGGGGTTATGCCGTAGCGAGTTGTCAATGATGCAGCACAAACGAAGTAGGACAGGGGGAAAGAAAAAGAATATGAACTGCATTGTACTTTCGCCATAATCAGCGAACCCGGGGCACTAAATTTGTGCTTTCCTAGAACGAAATTCGGAAAGCAACCGCGCGATCTCGCTCTTTCCCATTTTCAATGCCACTTGCAATGGAGTCTTTCCGTCCTTATCCTCAGCATCTATGTCTGCACCGTGCTCAAGTAGCACCCGAATGAGGTCGATGTGCCCATTTTGTACTGCCAAAATTAGCGGAGTGTCATGGTGAACGTCCTGCAAATTTACATCTGCGCCATGGTCAAGTAGGCATTGAACAATATCACGGTGTCCCTGAATAGACGCCCATTGCAATGGTGAGCCGTTCCAGTGGTCGCGAATATCAACACCCACACCGTTCCGAAGTAATGAGCGTACAGTCATGGAGATGACCCCCAAACGATGCAGAGTGTAACGGGGTCCCAAAGCGACCAACTTGAGCACTTGCGTGTTGTGGATGTTTGAGAGTAAGGTGTTCGACTAGCTCATGGAATCCGCACAGTGCCGCATAATACAACGGTCTTGCTTCTGGTTTCTGATACCCCGCGTCCGAGTCATCAAAAATGTCATCGGCATCGGCGTCGTGCAACTCGACCCACGCTTCGAAATAGGGCCGATCTGAATCAAAGAGTTGCTTCATCCCATCACGGACCCGTGACGCGACCTTCTCGACCCGAGCATGAGTCACCCAGTGCTCGGCGGCATATTGAGCCAGAGGGGCACGAGCGGCGTCGTTTGCATCGGCATCCCGGAGTAGAAAGCCAAGACAAGCCTGGGCGAGCACCGTGTGAGCATCTTCGAGAGATATATGATACTGCGAGATGTCCCCCATCGACGTCGCAAGTCGATCCGACATCAAAAACTCCTTGACCGAAAAATGCGAAAACTGAACGACCGGGGATTTCTTGTTGGGTACGACGGTGATTAAACTTGAGCAGGTCGAAAGTACTGCTTGTTCGTGATCTTCCCACCGCCAGTCTGAGTTCAGCTCAGGAATCCCGCCCTTCGCCACGTCGAAGTCAAACGCGAGCAGTTCGGCGAGCTCGGCGACATAAAGGGGTCGAGCTGCCACCGTGAGGCATTGCAGCATGCGATACGCATGCGCTTGATTAGCCTTCTTGATTTCCATCACCACCCGCTCATATGTCTCGTCCAGTGTCTCCGGAAGTTCATTTAGAGTACGCCGAACGCATTGCGGAAGACATTGTCGTAGTGTTTCCAGTTGACAAAACACCCATCGAAACCTGAGTAAGATTAGGAGCTGTCATCACGACGTTACAACGATCGATGCCCTTACATTCCGTCGGCCTTCTCTGATAGCCCCTCAACAACCATTTTTTTGTCCTCGTCCCGCCATCTCTTCATCATCGTTTCTGAGTCAGAGTATACGACAGAGTGGACGTAATCAACGATATCTTTCTTTTGTCCACTCTGATCATGGAGTGAGACACCGTGAAGTGCCAAAGGTCCAAGGGTGGCCCGAATATCGAACTCGGGGCGGCTGGTGACGCAGATGTGAAGATGGGGTAGGCGAAGATTAACTAGGTCCTTGACAAGCTCAACGACTTGTTCACGGGGCGACGGGATCCCAGACGTATTCGGACACTCGTCGAGCGCGTCCAAGATAATGTAAATTGGGCGTTGGTCGGGAATTGTGAGCATGTCCCTGAGGCATTGTGTCATCACCCCAACCCTCGGCTTCTTTTCGCCATTATCATGCGCCAAATAAAGCCGGGAGAGGATGTCGCGACGACTATCAGACTGAGAGGAAAGCTGAATGAGAAGAGAGGGAAGAAGGTTTCGGATGTGTTGCTTGTCGAGATCCCTGAAGTCGAAATAAAAGTACGCCATTGATGCTGATCCTGCCTCACTTAGAGTGACAATATCTTGTACGATTGCGGAACTGCAAGACGAGATCAGCTCATCGAGGTGTAGAGTGACAAGTGACCACGAACCAAAGGATGGTCTTCCCCGATCCCGCTGAAATGTGGACGGCGATCAGGGATAGCTTGGTGTAGAATTAGGAAAACATACGTTTGCCGTAGATCCACAAGAGAGAGCCAGTCGACTTCCATTCGCCAAACATACTGCCTTGGAAGAACCACTGAGCAGTTCCCCCGTGATGAAGATCGCATGCGATGTTGTGATTGGTTGATGGATCCGGGGGAGATGCCCATTCTCTGAGGCTCTTTCTCGATTCATTCCCTACGAGCGCGTTAAAGATACGACGGCCGAACGACAGAGTGACCACAGACATTTCATGTCGTCTACGCTGCTTGCCAATTGTTGGACGTCTAACCGCGTTCAAAATAAGGAACATGTGACAGCTAACACGCGGGCGTACCATTTGTTATAATGTGCGTGAGCCTTAGGGTCTCTGCTGCTGCCATACGAGCTTCCTCTTGCGTCAACTTGTCTAATCGTTTTAGAGCGTCTTCCATCTCCCTCTTTCCAATAAGCTTCTTCAGATATTTCTCTGACCACAGATTAGCGATCAACTTTATATCGCGGAAAGCAACGCACTCGCTCGACTCTGCTTCATCTCCTTCGTTGCGATCGCGAAGATGTTTAGCACCTCGATCATGATCTCGACGATCATGTCCGTCATTACGTCTGTCGGTCGCACGGAGGTATAAGACTCGAGGCGCTTGAAGAAGTTCTCTATACGCTCGAAGAGATCGACGAGTGCATCTTGACCGGCTTCGACATCTTTGGCCGCCTGTGACAGACTTCATCGTAAGAATCGCCTCTACACAAGGACGAATGAGGCAGCTCACCAAGAGGAGGACTCCAGCACCAGCGAAGATGACTTTTGCGGGCGAGAATACCTGCAAAATTGGTATCAATGATGTGGGTGTAGACTGGTCGACTGGATTGGACTCACGAGTCCAACACCCTCTCCAAGTGTTGCGGAGAAAGCGTAGAGGACGTCGATAGTCGGATTCAGCCACCGTGATAACCTCTCGTCGGCACTCCTCGATTCATCAAACTCCTTGACTTTGTCCTGAAGGACGAGAAGAATATCAGCGGGAGAGTTGCAGGCTTGTAGCTGTGCCGCGAGAGGATGGGCAAGAAGGTCGTTCTTGGTCTTCTTCTCATACGCTTTCAAGGCAACATTGAAGATGGACTGGAAATTGGGCGAGGAGATGGATGGAGCGTGAGACATAGGAAGGGTAATACAGATGACCCGATCGGAAGGGGAGGGAAACAGAAAGACTACCTGGGCAGAGGCAAATGATTGGGAAACAAAGTATTTATGCGAGGCCACTGCAGGGAACCCGAGTTAAGCTACTGTACAGCATGTTATGCAGTTTTCAGTCAGTTTTTCTCACGGATTTTCCGCTGAAAGACGGGCCGCGGCCCGAAAGGCGGGTCACTGATCGACTTGTTAGCTGCAACTGCAACTCTCAAGGTGACCAAACATGCAGCGTCACTCCACGCCGACTTAGCCTTCTGTCGCCTTGTCTATTAAGACGTAGCTAAGAACCGGAAGTTTACTTAAATAAGTATCTGAAACATGCTTCTTGACCTGGCGTCCACTGTCGGGAGCTCCAAGACCGCCAAAGGGAGGGGCGAGGTTCGTGTTTGGAGTGGGATCAATTTTCTTGACCGTTTCGGGTCGCTGATGGTCGAGCCGATGGATCAGCTGTTTGATTGCGCCGTAAGTAGAACCTTGCGTCCTCGCTCCTTTCTCTTACCTTACTCAGGATATTGCACGACCAATTCTCCGGCCGGTCGAAACCCCGCCATTGCCACCAGCCCCCCACCGCATAAAGAGCAGGTGGACCTCAAGGACCGCCAGGAGCCTGTCGTATAGCATGCACCGCATATCTAGAAGCCGCAACTCAAGTTCTAGCGGAAGGTCGATAACACAAATGGCATCTTATGGTCGCATACTTTGTCACAAGTTCATTGTGATCGACCTGGAAAACCATAGCTACCGCAAATACAGTGGCTTTGTGCATCTCATTCAGATTAGTGCGCGCAATGAGGATTGGATAATGGACCCATTTGAGCTACGCGACGAGATAGAAGATCTAAATGAGGTTTTTACCGACCCAAGTATCGTTAAGGCGCGTTCTAATTTACTAACCTCCGAACCCGGGCTAAAACAAAAGGCAGGTCTTACACGGCGCTGATAACGACGTCGTCTGGCTTCAGCGAATCTTTAATTTGTATCTGGTAAACATGTTCGACACGTTCCAATGTTTCGAAAACCCTTGACTTTCCTCGGCACGGACTTGCGGCGTTACTGGAGATGTACTGTGACTTATCATATAAACGATACCAACTGGGAGATTGGCGCGTCCGGTACTTTTCCTGATCTGATCACGCCTCTGCTTCTGATACCGCTACGCAGACCGCTGCCGGACGAGATGCTCAAATATGCGCGTGTTAATACCCATTTCCTTCTCTACATATATGACAACTACAGTGCCCCCCTCGACTGCACCATCTCGCATGGTACCTCTCCTACAAGCCATGCTGGTTCCCCCACGGCACCAAATGCGTTCGTCCGAGAGGTGTTGTCACGTTCTGCGGAGATCGCGCTTCGTGTGTATTCTCCTGATTCATACGACGCGGAGGACGAAAGTACTGGGAAAGGCGCTTTCTTTCGTTCGTGGCCGAGGGTAATGATTGATGGTGTCCTAGATAGTTTGCCTTACCTCCCGTCAGTCTATTCCACTTCCCAGAGTTCACTGTTCGGCGTCCCACCAACTTCTGCTGTGCCACAGATCGAAACCGTCGGCCGAATCTGAGACGTCGTTAACAGAATACATAGCACCCCGGTCGTTGCACCCATCGTGCCCAGAGTACGAGTTTCGTACGTTTTCATTGCGTCATCTCATTCTTTGCCACAGGCGCCTCTAGAGGTGACTGCAATCACAACAATTGAGGCCGTAACGACACCTGCCCCCGACGTTCCCATTGACAGAGCAACCACCGAGATTCCGTTCGTTTTAGCTGCTCTGAGACAGAATGCCAAGTCCAAGGTCATCGATGACGCAATCGTTGTCGTCGGGCAGCGCCAAAAGAAGCACAAGCATACGAGGAAGGCAGTGTCGAAATCGAGCGCAGTACCCTAAAAATTTACTTTAGCACAATACATCCGTCCCTCGTCCCTGTTCCTGTCCTGTCCCCCTCAATATACCTTAGACCACTAGCATGACAGCCATACGTATTAGACTTTTGACCCCGTAGTACAAATGCTTCCGCTTCCTCGTACCTAGCACCTCAGACATCGCTCGTACACGCGCGATCCTGAGGTGAGCCTACCCTACCACTCGTTTACTTTCCAGCACGCTTACGCCTAGTTAGACTCTGTGTTCTTTCTAGATCGCTCCGCGCGTGTTCTCCGAGCTCCTGAAATCGTCCATAACTTACGGGCAGGGGCCACCGACGACGATGACGGGAAAGGTCAACTGCTGCCCCTGTGGCAAAGGCCAGGATGAAAACGGAGGACGTGGTGCCGTTTGACTTTGCTGGCGCGCCAAATATCCTGGACGAAGGTGAGTGCAGCGAGCAAGAGGATGGGAGAGGAAGCGACCGAAGAAGGCCTCATTAGGTGCGCACTTTTTACCCATGGCTCTATCCGGAGCTGATTTCGGTATCGCCGTTTCGGAGAGCGGGGACTTCCTGCTGGCACCGAAAGACCGGAAGGAGGTCAGAAGCGGAAATGCTTTCCGTCCCCGCGCCTGACTCGTGGTCTTGGTAAAATGGAAGCCTTTGGTCGTCATTTGCACGAAAACTTATCCCGTACTTTGCACACAACCATCCTGCGAGGGATCTGACTTGTAGAGGGCTGTCATAGATTCAGTTGTACCCTTCAATAATTTCAATGATTTCATAGTGGTACATAAGCTGCCCCTGTGAGTGCGCGCGAGCACGTGAGCTGATACTAGTGGTGCCAGGTGGATGCAAATGGTCATCAGGTTGCAAATTTTAAAAATGGCCTCAGATCACCCCCTTCCTGTGGTCCGTTCTGCTCAAAAAAAATAGCAGTAGATACAGTAGGATCTATAGATATGAGATCATAACAAAAAATAAAAATCTATTGAGAATTCCGACTACAGTGCGACAAGGAAGAGAGGGTAGTCATGAAAAGTAAAGACCCAGACCACCAGATCCCAACGATCTTGGTAAATGACATACAGATCTGTTGAAATAGAGTGTTAGAATAGACTAATGAGAGCACCTGTGATAAATTTGGGGTGATACTGTGCATGCGATAGAGTTGTAGAAGGTGATCTCACCTTGGCGGTCTCTTGGAGTGACAGGAGGAGTGACGAATTCAAGCTCCTCTTCGACATAAGCCGGCATCACCGGCAACCAATGTTACCGGGCAACCCTCACTCCCCCCTCCCAACGCTTCCCTCAACTTTGGGCCAGCGAATGCTTCTGTAAATATCAACCCTTCCCTTACTTCAACTCCAGTCTCGTCACAAAATGAATTCTACTATATCATACCCCAGTAGCCTCACATACAACTCTATACCTGTAATAGTGCCAAATATAATGTCCTCGTTGTGCTGCAAAAAAAAAGCATGAACCGGGCTAACGTTGTTGCCGAACTGCCAATGCCTGCCGAACATGGCCGTTAAAGTGACACTGCGTGACCAAATTTGCATCGGGGGGTAAAGTTAGTCGTGCTCCCTAGGAGCCAAAATAAAATAAGCAAAAATCACCATTGAATAGGATATCTGTTCTTCTGTTGGTATGTACAATATGAAGGAGCCACGACGTGTTGTTGAAGCTACAGAAAATTAAAACTCGATTTTTGCATAGGTACGACCACACTAGTACATTCTCGGCGTGCGACCGCGTGCGACCGAAGAACGAATCTCCCAAATTGTCAGAATTTTTGCCAGTACGCTCAGAAGATTGGCGCTCTTCCCCGTTTCTAGTAACCTGGCAAGTCGGAGGACGAAATGGCGCATGCCAAGAGAACCTATTCATTACTGAGGTTCGAATTCTGGTAATCGTCTGCGTCGCCTGGGGGGGGCGCTCGGTCTATCGTCACATCCCCAATCCATCAAATTGTCTAGGCCTCACCCCCGTTTTTTTGATGTAACTGTGCTCGCACCTTTTCCCCTTTAATTCACGTGTCTGGCACTATGGTGTCTTCCAGTCTCACTTCTACGCATAGCACAGAGGCTTGGGAGCCTGAGTGCGACCAGCACGAGCCTGAGGAAGTCGTCGAACATGGATTCGGTTACCCGCTTCAGAGGATGGTGCCTATCGAGAGCATGCAGCTTGGTGGAGAGGAGTCACCCCTCAGTGGACTTTATAGGATGCCACCCTCGCAGTCCTCCTCCACCTCATCACATATGTTTTACATGTATGTCAGTCCTTTTGACGTTCAACCCATGCCACCCCGCCCCTATTCAGATTCATGTCACCAGCGATTTCGAGGCAGTCGTCGACGAGTATCTTTCTCACTACCAAAACTCCGATGCTCATGACATGGTATGTCCTTGCTGCATATCATATGCACCATGGATTACTTGTACTCAAGATATGACTTTTAGGTTTTCGTCGAAGCGGACACGGCAGGCGCTCCCTCGGAAATGTCTACGTCATTGATCCTGCGGCGCGTGAAACTACACAGCACCGAGCTCGCGCTTCTCCGGGCTCTCAACGGCACTGAGATCCCGGAGCGACCCATGGAACCCCGCGCCGCGGCTGCTCCACACCGCAGAGCGCGGCGACGACGCGATCCTCTGCCTCGAGCGCCTATTCGACTGCGACCGCCCACCACTACAGACCGTCGCGAACGTGGTCGACTACATCCGCCAGGCGCTCGAGGTTTGTCCCCCATCTACCCCTCCTCTGTTGACGCTGAAAGTGCGTACGAGGGACTGTGCTTTCTACACGAGCACAAGATCGCCCATTGCGCGTATGGAGACCCAAATGGCGTGATGATGGACATTGGCCGGTCGAGCTCGGCCTGGCTTCGATCGCACGCGGCTGCCCTGTGCGCTACTACCGCGTCAACTTTTCGCGCGCGAAGGAGCTCCCGCATGAGGCGGACCTGCGCAGCGCAAGCTTCTGCCGCGACGTATATGATTGCGGGGCCATGTTCCAGGTGCTCGTTGAAGAGGTGAGTACCTGGCCGGAGCAGACTCAGACGGTCGGACCCGACTTTGAAACCGGGTATAGGTGCCGAAGATCGGGGGGAAGCTGCGGTCGCTTGTCGTGGCGATGACGGGGGGCGGATATGGCGCAGAGGATGCCCGGAAGTTGTTTGAAGCGCTGTGCAAGGGGATAGATGCGTCGACCTACGACGCACCGCTTCAATTGCCCGCCCTAGAGTAAAGGAGCAAAGCGTGGCTTGACATCAAACTTTCTCTTCTGTTCTGTGGTAATTCTGAATGCTTACTTGCAGGCCATCTTGTTGTATTAATATCTAGGTAGTATCTTCGACTCGAAGTTGGTCATCCGTATAAATCACCCCTGCAGCCTTAGCCCGCAGCTCGGTCACTCCCGCTACCCGTTGGCGCCTCCAAAATCTATTTTACCGTACCGTCGGGGAAACTTGTACTCTTAACCCTTCATTTACTTCTCATGGTTGGGCTTCTCTCCGGACACGCGATATATTGGGCACTGGCGGTGTTAAGATTAAATTTCTACGCAGTACCGAATGGACAATTGTCGATTGATGACCACATTTATCAAAGTAGTCGGTCAGAAGCAGAGTGAGGAACGAGCGGAGGCTTAGAGCATAGTCTTTGTGCAAGGCTGTGAGCGCACCGTGGCAGCCTGCGGGCGCCCACCACACCCGGGAATACAAACCGCTACTGTAAGGATCGATGGGGAGACATCTTTCTGTCCCTCACTCGTCAGCGCGCTCCGGGAAGTGTCCCTGCTCACCCATCGCGACCTCAGGCCTCAGGCTCGACTCGGGCACAAAAACCACATTTTTCGATTGAGAAGCCACTCCGTGCTTCCGCCCGGTCTCTACCAACTCATACTTGAGCTCATAGCATACTACTTACCTAACCGTTCGCTGTCTCGTATCTCGCCACTTTCCCTCACTGCCGTAGTACACCCGCTCATTCAATGGCACTTCAATTCTTCCTCTTTCCCGTGCTCTCGCGCCGGGCGCTCGCCCTAACCACCGACCTTCGCGCGGCACGGATACACTTTCCCAGTAAGTTAAAGTAAGCGATCCACAAAGAAAGCTGGATCAGCAGGACTGAGGGTGGGTACGTGCGACAGTCTTACACTGTCATCGCTGTACATGCCGCAAGCCGAGTAATATCCCTTGAGACGTACAATACTAGAAGTTGGTGAGTATTTGATGAGCCCAAAGTGGCGATCGTGGAATAAGGAGATTGCCCCTTGAAGGAATGCTCACCGGTCCACGTCGGGCCGATGTCATAGGAGAAAGCTACATCGGTTCTGGGGAAGAAAGGTATAGAATATCGGATTCAAAACTCTTCTCCATACTGTGCCCATCGAAGGATATGACTCAGCAAGCTGTCAATACGAGTATGGGATCATGCCGTAGCGAGTCAATGCGGGACAAAGAAGTAGCGACAAGTGGAAAGAAAAAGAACTATATTGTGGTTTCGCTTGGATCAGTAAACACAGGGCACTATGTTTGTACTCTTCCAGAACGAAATTCGGAAAGCAACTTCGCCATCTCGCTGTTTCTCTGCTCCAATGCTACATGGAGCGGAGTCATTCCACGCTTGTCTTTAACTTCTATGTCCGCGCCGTGCTCTAGTAATAATCGCACAATCTCAGGGCCATCACCTTTGGGGTAATAAGTGGCACCCAATATTGCGTCGTGTAAAGGAGTCTGACCGGAATCGTCCTGGGAACGAACATCCGCATTGTGCCCAAGTAGCACCCGAACGACGTCGATGTGCCCACGATGTGTTGCCAAAGTTAGCGGAGTATTATGGTGATCGTCCGGCAAATTCACGTCTGCGCCGTGGTCGAGTAGGCATTCAACAACATCACGGTGTCCCCGCATAGACGCCCATTGTAATG
Source organism: Lactarius vividus (assembly GCA_021527035.1). NCBI lineage: Eukaryota > Fungi > Basidiomycota > Agaricomycetes > Russulales > Russulaceae > Lactarius > Lactarius vividus. The sequence goes on along the minus strand of JAKELG010000215.1, from coordinate 17,666 downwards.
CCGTATCGTTCACGTGGTCTCGGACATCGGCGCCCACACCATGCCGAAGAAGTGAGCGTACAATCTGGAGGTGACCTGCAAACGATGCAGAGTGTAACGCGGTCCCACGACAACCACCTCGAGCACTTGCGTACTGTGGATATTCGAGGGTAAGGTGTTCGACTAGTTCGTGGAGCCCACACAGTGCGGCATAATACAATGGTCTTGCTCCGGGTTTCAAATCTACTATGTCGGGGGTGGGGCTATAGCCATCGTCATCCCCATCGTCATCGTCCTCATCGAAGTCGTGCAACTTGACCCATGCTTCGAAGTAGGGTTGATCTGGGTCAAAAAGTTGTTCCATCCCGTCGCGGATCCGTGACGCGACGTTCTTGACCCGTGCATGAGCCACCCAGTGCTGGGCGGCATATTGAGCCAGAGGGGCACGATCGGCGTCGTTTCCATCGGGATCCCGGAGTAGAAAGCCAAGACAAGCCTGGGCGAGCACTGTGTGGGAGTCTCCGAGAGAGATATGGTACTGCGAAATGTCCCCCGTCGACGTCGCAAGCCGATCCGACATCAAAAACTCCTTGACCGAAAAATGCGAAAACTGGACAATCGGGGATTCCTCATCGGGGACGACAGTAATTAAACTTGAGCAGGTCGAAAGTACTGCTCGTTCGTGATCTTCCCACCTCCAGTCTGAGTTCAGCTCAGGGATTCCATCCTTCGCGACATCAAAGTCAAACGCGAGTAGTTCCGCGAGCTCGGCCGACGGAAAGGGGTCGAACTGCTACTGTGAGGCATTGAAGCATGCGATACGCGTGCACTTGGTTGGCCTTCTTGATTTCCATCATCACCCGCTCGTACGTCTCATCGAGAGATTCCGGAAGTTCATTTAGAGTACGCCGGACACTTTGCGGAAGACATTGTCGTAGTGTTTCTAGTTGACAAAACACCCATCGAAACCTGGTAAAGGTCATAAGTTGTCACCACGATGTTATGATAATGGGTGCCCCTTACATTCCGTCAGCCTTTTCTGAGAGCGCATCGACAACCATTTTCTTATCTCCCTCCCGCCACTTCTTCATCATCGTTTCAGAATCAGAGTATACCACAGAGTGGACGTAATCAACGATATCTTTCTTTTGTCCACTTTGATCGTGGAGCGAAACACTGTGAAGTGCCAAAGGTCCAAGAGTAGCCCGAATATCGAACTCGGGGCGGCTGGTGACGCAGATGTGGAGATGGGGTAGGCGAAGATTAACTAGGTCCTTGACAAGCTCAACGACTTGTTCACGAGGCGACGGGATCCCAGACGTATTCGGACACTCGTCGAGCGCGTCCAAGATAATGTAAATTGGGCGTTGGTCGGGAATTGTGAGCATGTCCCTGAGGCATTGTGTCATCACCCCAACCCTCGGCTTCTTTTCGCCATTATCATGCGCCAAATAAAGCCGGGAGAGGATGTCGCGACGACTATCAGACTGAGAGGAAAGCTGAATGAGAAGAGAAGGAAGAAGGTTTCGGATGTGTTGCTTGTCGAGATCCCTGAAGTCGAAATAAAAGTACGCCGTCGATACTGATCCTGCCTCGCTTAGGGCTACGATGTCTTGTACGATTGCGGAACTGCAAGTTAAGATCAGCTCACCAAGGTGTAGAGTGACGAATGATGACGGACCAAAGGATGGTCTTCCCCGATCCCGCTGAAATGTGGACGGCGATCAGGGGTCGCTTTGTGTAGAATTAGGAGAACATACGTTTGCCGTAGATCCACAAGAGAGAGCCAGCAGACTTCCATTCACCAAACATACTGCCTTGGAAGAACCACTGGGCGGTTCCCCCGTAGTGAAGATCGCATGCGATGTTGTGATTGGTTGATGGATCCGGGGGAGATACCCATTCTCTGAGGCTCTTTCTCGATTCATTCCCTGAGAGGGCGTTAAAGATACCACGATTGAAAGACAGGGTTATCACAAACATTTCATGTCGTCTACGCTGCTTGCCAATTGTTGGACGTCTAACCGACGGATGCACGTTCAGAATGAATGACGACTAACATGCAGGCGTACCATTTTTGATATCGTGCGTGAGCCTTAGGGTCTCTGCTGCCGCCATACGAGCTTCCTCTTGCGTCAACTTGTCTAATCGTTTCAGAGCGTCTTCCATCTCCCTCTTTCCAATAAGCTTCTTCAGATATTTTTCTGAATACAAATAAGCGATCAATTATATATCGCAAAGAGCAACGCACTCGCTCGACTCTGCTTCATCTCCTTCGTTGCGATCGCGAAGATGTTTAGCACCTCGATCATGATCTTGACGATCATGTCCGTCATTACGTCTGTCGGTCGCACAGAGGTATAAGACTCGAGGCGCTTGAAGAAGTTCTCTATACGCTCGAAGAGATCGATGAGGGCATCTTGACCGGCTTCGGCATCTTTGGCTGCCTGTGACAGACTTCATTGTAAGAATCACCTCTACACGGAGATCGATGAGGCTACTCACTAAGAGGAGGACTCCAGCACCAGCGAAGATGACTTTTGCGGGCGAGAATACCTGCAAAATTAGTATGGAGGCGGTGAGTACTAGGTGGGACTCACGAGTCCAACACCCTCTCCAAGTGTTGCGGAGAAAGCGTAGAGGACGTCGATAGTCGGATTCAGCCACCGTGATAACCTCTCGTCGGCACCTCTTAATTGATCGAGCTCCTTGACTCTGTCTTGAAGCACGACAAGAATATCGGCGGGAGAGTTGCAAGCTTGTAGTTGTGCTGCAAGAGGATGTGCGAGAAGGTCTTTCTTGGTCTTTTTCTCATACGCTTTCAAGGCGGCATTGAAGATAGACTGGAAATTGGATGAGGATGTGGGTGTGGGTGTGGACGGAACGTGAGACATGGGAGGAGTAATACAGACGAGCTGATCGACAATGGGAAGGAAATAGAAAGACCACCAGGGCAGAGGGAAACGATTGGGAAACGAAGTATTCGAGATTTCGAAGTGACTGGAACGGGACTGCCTCGTGCATGTGATGAAGAGTCCCCATTGGCTTCTGCCATTGTTCCCTACAAAAGATGGTCGTGCAAATTCGACAATGATTTTATGTCCGAGTTGGTTTTTCTCATCGATTTTTACAGTAGCTGAACGAGCGGCTGATGCGCCCTTGGACCGGCAATGGACTTCCTTTCACGAGGTCAGAACTAGGTCAGAACTTGACAATTATTATGCGCAACTACAAGCACCGGTTCTCAAAGTGACCAAACACGCTGCGTCACTCCCCGCCGACTTGGCCTTCCATCGCTCTGTCGATTCGGACTTACTGTAGCTAGGAACTGGAAGCTTACTCAAACAAAGTCATATCTATCACAGACACGCTTCTCAGCCTAGCGTCCAGTGTTGGGAGCGTTGAAAGGAATGGCAAGGCTTGTGTGCGGTATAAAGGCAATTTTCTTGACGTTTCGAGTCGCTGATCGTCGAGCTGATCATATACCAGCTCTTTGAGCGTGCGGTATGTAGCACACTACGTCCTCACGCCTTTCTCTTACCTTACGCAGGACATCGCACTTGACCAATTCTCCGGTCGGTCGAAAGCCCCCTCCAATGCCATCAATCCTCCAGCGCCTGAAAAGGTGGCTCCCAAAGGTCGCCAGGAGCCTGTTACACGGGATCCTCAGCATCTCCCGAAGGCCTGGATCACGTCCAAGAGGAAGTTCGATAACACCAATGGCATCGTATGGTCTCCCATTTGCGACATAGATCAACGCGCGTGTGCCATTAAACTATACCTTTGATCTAGCAAGGACTGGAGAGGATCGGAGTTGTGCGTTTTTGTTGACCGCTACTGGAGATCTTGATGAGACCACTAGACCTCCGCATTCCTACCGCTACGAAATCAACAATATTTCCCGATCACATATCGCCTCCGCTTCTTCTGACACTGCTACGCAGACTACTGCTGGACGAGAAGCGCAAATATGCGCGCGCCGTCACCCATTTCCTTCTCTACGTATACGACAACTTGCGAAATGCGCTCCTTGACTGCGCCGTCTCGCGTGGTGCCTTCTCTACGATCCGTGCTGGTCCTCCCACAGCATCAGACGCATTCTTTCGAGAGGTACTACCACGCCCTGCGGAAATCGCGCTTTGGATGTACTCTCCCGGTCCATACGACGCGGAAGGCGAGTCAGGGTTCAACGGGTGGGACACGCTAGCGCGGCGGTGGAGAAAACCGACCCTCAGAGTCGACGGCACGCCGACCGTCCAACGTGAGGTCTTCCGCGCCGTGCACGTATTGTGAGACCGCATCGCGCGCGAAGAGGACGAGAGCATTGGGTAAGGTTTTTTTTTTTTTGCTCCTCGTGCAAGGATCGATGGTGTCCCAGATACGTGCTCTGGAACCGGTTTTTGTTCAAGCTGGTGGAGCAGCCACCTGCAGATATGGCTGCGCTTCCGCATGTGTTCCCATCTCCAACGAGTACGACCCCATCACTTTTCGGTGCCGTGACTGTGTTGCCCCATCTTCCGTCCGTCTATTCAACTTCCCAGAGTTCACCGTTCGGCGTCCCACCTACTTTCGCTGTGCCCCAAACCAAAACCGTCGGTTGATTCCAAGACGTGGTTAACAGGATACACAGCACCCTGATCGTTGTACCCATTCTGCCCAGAGTACAAGTTTCGTACGTTTTCATTGCGTCATCTCATTCTTTGCCAAAGGCGCCTCTCGAGGTGGCTGCAGTCACGACAGTTGAGGCCGTAATGGCATCTGCCGCTGACGTTCCCATTAACGGAGCAACCGCCGAGATTCTGTTCGTTCCAGCTGCTCTGAAACAGATTGCCAAGCCCGAGGTCATCAATGACACAACCGACCGTCGTCGTCGGGTAGCGCCAAAAGAAGCGCAAGCGTGCGAGAAAGGCATGGGCCACTGGTGACGACGACGAGAAAGGTTGATCGCTGCCTCGGCGGTGAAGGCCAAGACGAAGACGGAAGACGTGGTGCCATTTGACTTTGTGAGCACGCCGAATATCTTGGACGAAGGTGAGTGCAGCGAGCAAGAGGACGGGAGGGTCGGGAAAGAGGAAGCGGCCAAAGAAGGCCTTATTAGGTGCGTACTATTTGCCCATGGCTCTATCCGGAGCTGGTTTCGGTATCGCCGTTTCAGAGCGCGGGGACTTCCCGGCAGCGCCGAAAGACCGGAGGGAGGGTCAGAAGCGGAAATACTTTCCGTCCCTGATGCGTGGTCTTGGTAAAATGGAAGCCTTTTGTTGTCGTTTGCATAAAAACATGTCCCGTACTTCTTGCCGTACTTTGCACACAGCCATCTTGCGAGGGACCTGACTCGTAGAGGGGCATTAAATTGCATATCCTCAACTCAACATGACTTCAATGACTTCATAGTGGTACCCAAGGTGGTACCCAGGCTGCGCCTGTGAGTACGCGTGAGCACGTGAGCCGATACGTTCTCGGCGTGCAACCGAAGAACGAATCTCCCAAATTGCTAGTATGAGCTCGCGAAATTGGCGCTCTGCACGATTCTGGTAAAGCCTGGAAAGCCGGAGGACGAAATAGCGCGTGCCAAGAGAACCCATTCATTACTGAAGTTCGAATTCTGGTAATCGTCTGCGTCGCCTGGGGCACTCGGTCTGGAGTCACATCCCCAATCCATCAGATTGTCTCGGGACCACCCACGTTTTTTTTTGGTGTAACTGTACTCGCATCTTTTCCCCTTTAATTTACCTCTTAGGCAGTATGGTGTCTCGCAGTCTCACTTCTACGCATAGCACAGAGGCTTGGGAATCTCTGTGCGACCAGCACGAGCCCGAGCAACTTGTCGAACATGGGTTCGGTTATCCGCTTCAGAGGATGGTGCCCATCGAGAGCATGCAGCTTGGTGGAGAGGAGTCACCCCTCAGTGGACTTTACAGGATGCCGGCCTCGCAGTCCTCCTCCACATCATCACACATGTTCTACATGTATGTCACTCTCTTTGACGTCCAACCCATACCCCCTCGTCCCTATTCAGATTCATGTCACCAGCGATTTCGAGGCGGTCGTCGACGAGTATCTTTCTCACTACCAAAACACCGGTGCACAGGACATGGTATGTCCTTACAGTATATCATACGTACCATGGATTGCTTGTACTTAAGAAATGACGTGTAGGTTTTCGTCGAAGTGGACACGGCAGGCGCTCCCTCGGAAATGTCTACGTCATTGATCCTGCGGCGCGTGAAACTACACAGCACCGAGTTCGCACTCATCCGGGCTCTCAACGCCACTGAGATCCGGAACGACCCGTGGAATCTCGCGCCACGGCTGCTCCACACCGCAGAGCGCGGCGACGACGCGATCCTCTGCCTCGAGCGCCTATTCGACTGCGACCGCCCACCACTACAGACCGTCGCGAACGTGGTCGACTATATCCGCCAGGCGCTTGAGGTTTGTCCCCATCCTGTGCCTCCCCTGATGATGCTGAAAGTGCGTACGAGGGACTGTGCTTTTTACACGAGCACAAGATCGCCCATTGTGCGTACGGAGACCCAAATGGTGTAATGATGGATATCGGCCGGTCGAGCTCGGCCGGCTTCGATCGCACGCGGCTGCCCGTGCGCTACTACCGCGTCGACTTTTCGCGCGCGCAGGAGCTCTCGCGCGAGGCAGACCCGCGTAGCGTAAGCTTTTGTCGCGACGTGCGTGATTGCGGGGCCATGTTTCAGACGCTCGTCGAAGAGGTGAGTATTGAACCGTACCATATTCAGGCCCGACTCTGGAATGGGTATAGGTGCCAAAGATTGGGGGAAAGCTGCGGTCGCTTGTTGTGGCGATGACTGGGGGCGAATACGGGGCAGAAGATGCTCGAAAGTTGTTCGAAGCGCTGTGCAAGGGTATCGATGCATCAACCTACGACGCACCGCTTCAAAGTCCCTAGAGATGTAGAGATCGAGATTTCTCCGTTGGGTTTGAATGTGTACTTGTAGGCCGTCTCGTTATATTCACAGCTAGGTTGATCACCCGCATAAATTATCCCCGCAGGTCAGTCACTCCCGCTATCCAGCGTCTCCAATCTATTTTACTGTAACTGTACCCTTCTTTACCTATACTTGGGCTTCTCTTCGGACACGTAAGATGTTTGGCAGCATCAAGATATAGCATTTATATGCACTACTAAACGGACAATCATCAATTGAGGATCACATTTCCGAGTCTTAAAGAAGCTGGATTGGTAGGATTGGCCCGGTTTGACCGTGTAGGGTAGCGCCGTGCGACCGCCGAGAACTGTATGCGGATCCTCGGCGTGACAGGTCTCACACTGTTATGGCTCTTCATGCCGCTAGCCGGTATCCCTCGAAATTCACGATACCAACATTTGATGAGTACCCGGTAGGTCTTGAGTCAATGGCATAATCAATCGTTGAACAAGGATTGGGCGAGTCCCAAGCGACCCAAGAATTCCCATCAGAGGCATGAGCTACATCAGTTCTGGGTCCGTATTTTCCAGGGATGGTAGAGCAAGTCTAGTTCAATGTCTTTCCCCACAGGTACCAGTATAATTCACGATGTTGGAACATCTAGCATACACCAGTACAGTGCACATCGAAGAGTACGATGGCTCCGCGAGGCTAAGGCTGAAGCTCGAGCTGTCAATACAAGTATGCGGTTACTGAAGCTGACTGTCGCCATCAGGCCAATCACTCCACTGCTGAGCTTCTGCGGTCACCAGTGCGAAGCAAAGATCTCGGCGGCGCTGACGAACCTCGATGTGCATAACCCCAAGAATGGGTCACACTTGGTGAGGGCACCACGTGGCATCGCGTTGCCAAGGCGTACAAGGAATACAGGACACGCACAGGCAGCAGTTGGGTCTGGCTTTCATTCATCTAAATTACCAGGGCTGTATGCGCGAGGTTACATATGAGAATGTAATACCAAATGTAGGACTTAATTCCACATATAGATAGGTGCTCGTTTACATACCCTCGGGCCTCGGCCTTACAGTAGAATATTTTCGTACTTCGTGTGTTGGATTAAATTTCGGTGTGCCCCTCGAGCTCGAGCGCCTGAGCAAACGCACTATCTCGCCCTTTCCCAACTCCAATGCCACCTGCAATGGAGTCCTTCCACTGTTGTCTTTAGCATCTCCGTTTGCACCGTGCTCTAGTAATAATCGCACAACCCGGGGGAAATCACCTTTGGGGATATCGCTGGCACCCTGTATTGTGCGGTGTAAAGGAGTCTGGCCGCGGAAGTCCTGGGAATGAACATCTGCATTGTGCTCAAGTAACACCCGAACGACGTCCAGGTGCCCACCATATGCTGCCAAAGTTAGCGGAGTATCTTTGTTATCATCCTGCAAATCCACATCTGCGCCATGGTCAAGTAGGCATTCGACAACATCACGGTGTCCCCGCATAGACGCCCATTGTAATGCCGTATCGTTCACGTGGTCTCGAACATCGACACCTACACCGTGCCGAAGAAGTGAGCGTACAACCTGGAGATGACCTGCAAACGATGCAGAGTGTAACGCAGTTCCACGACAACCACCTCGAGCGCTTGTGTACTGTGGATATTTGAGAGTAAGGTGTTCGACTAGCTCGTGGAATCCGCACAGCGCGGCATAATACAATGGTCTTGCTCCGGGTTTCAGATTTGCCATGTCTGGGGTATAGTCGTCCTCACTGTTGTCGACATTGTGCAACTGGACCCACGCTTCGAAGTAGGGCCGATCTGGATCAAAGAGTTGTTCCATCCCGTCGCGAACCCGTGACGTGACATTCTTGACCCGCGCATGAGTCACCCAGTGCTCAGCAGCATATTGAACCAGAGGTGCACTGTCGGCTCCGTTTGTAACATCAGGATCCCGGAGTAGAACGCTAAGAGAAGCCTGGGCGAGCACCGTGTGAGCATCTTCGAGAGAAATATGGTACTGCGAGGTGTCTCCCGTCGACGCCGCCAGCCGATCCGACATCAAAAACTCCTTCACCGAAAGATGCGAAAACTGAATAACCGGGGATTCCTCGTTGGGGACGACGGTGATCAAACTTGAACAGGTTGAAAGTACGGCTTGTTCGTGATCTTCCCACCGCCAGTCCGAGCTCAGGCTCAGGGATCCCATCCCTCGCTACATCGAAGTTGAAGGCGAGTAGTTCCGCGAGCTCGGCGACAGAAATGGGTCGAACTGCCACCAGTGAGGCATTGAAGCATGCGATATGCGTGTACTTGGTTGGCCTTCTTGATCACCATCATCACCCGTTCGTATGTCTCATCGAGAGATTCCGGAAGTTCGTTGAGAGTACGCCGGACGCTTTGTGGAAGACATTGTCGTAGTATTTCCAGTTGACAAAACACCCATCGAAATCTGGTTAAGGTCATAAGTTGTCCTCATGGGGTTACAACGATGAATTCCCTTACACTCCGTCTGCCTTTTCTGACAGTGCGTCAACAACCATTTTCTTATCCTCCTCTTGCCACTTCTTCATCACCGTCTCAGAATCAGAGTATACGACAGAGTGGACGTAATCGACGATATCTTGCTTTTGTCCACTTTCATCATGGAGTGACACACTGTGAAGTTCCAAAGGCCCAAGAGTGGCCCGAATATCGAACTCGGGGCAGGCTGGTGACGCAGATGTGAAGATGAGGTAGGCGAAAATTAACCAGGTCCTTGACAAGAGTAAGAACCTCTTCACGAGGCGATGAGATGCCACCTGAGTTTGGACACTCGTCGAGCGCGTCCAAGATGATGTAAATCGGAGGTTGATTGGGAATCGTAAGCATTTCCTTGAGGCATTGTGTCAATGTAGCCTCATCGGGCGACTTTGACCCTTTGTCGTGTCCCGAATGAAGGCGGTGGAAGATGGCACAGCAAGGAATGGACTGAGCAGAAAGTTGGACGAGAAGAGACAAGAGGACGTTTCGCCGATTTTGCTTATCAAGGTCCCTGAAGTCAAAATAAAAGTAGGCTATAGACGCCAATCCTGCCTTGCATAGGGTTTCGATATCTTGAATGGTCGCGGAACTGTCAAGTGACGTAAGTTGGTCGTAGCGTATGGCCCTATAAGCGATGACCGACCACAGGATGCTCTTCCCGGAGCCCGCTAAGAATGTGAATAGTCATCAGGAGTGGATCGGGGACACGTGTGGGGAACATACGTTTGCCATAAATCCACAAGAGAGAGCCAACGGATCTCCACTTCCCAAAACTTCCGCCACAAATGAACCACTGGGCCGTTCCCCCATGTTGGATACCGCATGCGATATTGTGATTTGTCGACGGATCTGGCGGGGTGGCCCATCTTCTGAGGCTCTCTCTCATTTGGTTCCCTGTGAGCATGTAAAGAACACCACGACCAGAAACGAAAGAGTCGATCACAAACATTTCACATCGTCTATGCTGCTTATCAGTTGTTGGATGCCTAACCGATATATGCACGTTCAGAATCAAGTCCTGAGGAGCTAACACGCTAGACGTACCATCTACAACGATGTGCGTGAGCCTCAGGGTCTCTGCAGACGCCATCCAAGCCTCCTCTTGCGTCAACTGGTCTAACCGCTTCAGAGCGTCCTTTATCTCCTTCTTTCCGACAAGTTTCTTGTGTTTTTCTGGACCTAAGTTAGCCAGCCGACAATCACGTATCGCCGAGAGCAACGCACTCGCTCGACTCTGCCTCATCTCCTTCGTTGCAATCGCAAAGATATTTAACACTTCGATCATTATCTTTATGATTATGTCAGTCATTGCGTCCGTTGGTCGCACTGAGGTATAAGACTCGAGGCGCTTCAAGAAGTTCTCGATGTGCCCGAAGAGATCGACAAGGTCATCTTGGCTCGCTTCAACGTCCTTGGCAGCCTGAGGCAGACGTCGGTGTGGGGATGGGTTCCAGACAGGGATCAAGGAAGGGACTCACCGAGAGGAGGAAGTCAACGCCAGCGGAGATAGCCTTTGCGGGAGAGAAAACCTATGAAATTGGTATAAATAGGTGAAGTGGACAGGTTGACTTGATGGGACTCACGAGTCCAATGTCTTCGCCGAGTGTCGCAGACAAAGCATAGAGGACGTTGATAGTCGGATTCAGCCGTCGTGATAACCTCTCGTCGGCACTCCTCAACTGATCAAACTCCTCGACCTTGTCCTGAAGGATGGCAAGAATTTCGGCGGGAGAGTTGCAGGATTGTAGCTGTGGTGCGAGAGGATGTGTAAGAAGGTCGTTCTTGGTTTTTTTCTTATACGCTTTCAAGGCAGCATTGAAGATGGACCGAAAATTTGAAGCGCCCGAGGATGTGGATGTAGATGGAGCATGAGACATAGGAAGAGTAATACGGATGAGCTGATCGGTGATGAGGAGAAAACCGTTAAGGTAGAGGGAACGAGCACATAGAAGTAACCAGGCGGCGGAAGCAGCAGCGCTGAACGGCCCGAGCGGATAGCACCAGAATAGCACACTACAGCACTTACAGTCGCCGATTTTGACAGCATTAGATACAGGCGGGGGTTGAATATTGAATGGGCATCTCGGTGATTATGCCGAATTTCTTTCCCACAAAAAGGATCATAGTAATTAATAAATGAGCTTATATATCCTACTTATTGGTTTTGTAAACCATTTGTGAATTGACATTTCGGTGCAGTGGGCACTGAGCAGGGCCAGGCTTAGTCGGGCGGGCTTGCTCAAAACACGAGCCCGAGCTCGGGCCGGGTCGGGCTCAATGCCCGGGCTAGGACCCCCAGTGGGAAGTCTGTCGATTAGGGTGATTATGTACGAGACGCGTCCATATGACAATTCATTTTCGATTTGATTTCACTTCAATATACCCTCAATTTGTGCTATCTTGTCTAAGGTGAGATTAATTGGGCACCATATATCAATCAACTCTATATGCGTGTCAGTGTATTTGCGGGAAAGAACTGCCGGCGTGTACTGTGGCCCGATTATATCAAGTTCCCTCATGCCTAGTCGAAAGAATGCCCGCCATCAGCGCATCTTGGATACACATCTAGGCGACTATCTTCGCACTATCAATCATGACATTGCTCCGAGGCGGAGCTCACTGGCACCAACCAACAGACTACGATCTTGGACACACGAACAGGTATTGTACATAACGGTGACCCATTTGGACTTGAAATGACTCTATATTCATAGCCTCCCTCAGTCTCTCCTCCTCAGGAACCCAACATGTCAATGGAAGAAGGTCCTTACACTGGTGCTTCTGGTGGTGATACTCAGGAACTACATGTCGCTATTGAAGAGAATTCTGCTGGACCAGCAAATCCTGAGATGCGTGAGCATGAGCCTGTCATGCCAATGGAAGAAGATCCCTACGCTGGTGCTCCTGGTACTGACAGCGATTCTCAGGAACCCTACACCGCTGTCAAAGAAGACTTGGAGAACTCTGATAGACCAGCAAACTTTGAGACACGTGAGCACTCGGGGATGGATGGCCTTGACCAGGAAGCCATCCAGCCGGATCCTATTGAGCCCAGCGAGTTCGACATAGGCTCCGACCACCCAATTAGACTCCCAGACCTGCAGACGACACAGCATTTCATCGACGCTCTGAGGACAGCTGTTCTTGAGGATACTGGGATGGAACTCGATGACATCGAGCGACTGCGAAGTCCAGAACCAGAGCATGTTCTAGAGGATCCATCCCCTCTCCTGCGCTCACTAAGGCACTTCATCAATAACTCGTCCGCCTCCCGGGATCACTATGACACTACGCGGCGCATTGAGCTCCTGAATAACCCTGACAGTGCCTTTCTGTCATATGATCAGGTGAAGCGACGACTTCGATGGCTCTCAGGTGTTGTACCCATCGAACATGACATGTGTCCTGACTCTTGCATCGCGTACACTGGGCCTTATGGGCTTCTTGAGTCGTGTCCACGTTGCGGCACCTCCCGGTATATCCCTGGTACTAGAAAGTCATGCAAACGCTTCTCTACGATCCCAATTGGGCCTGTGATACAGGCATTCTACGCTTCTCCGGCAACAGCAAAGCTCATGCACTACTTAGAGGAGAAACTGGCCGAGAACCTAGCTCATGCACATCACAACTCTGGTAGACTTGATGTGTACAACGACACAGCCTGTGGAAAGGCTCTATTGGATGCATGGAGCTCAGGCGACTTCAAGAGGACAGATGTTGCGCTGCAATTCTCAATCGATGGTGCTCAGCTTCATCGCGACCAGCCTTCTGAAGCCTGGGTGTTTGTCTGGATCATTCATAATCTCCCACCCGATATGCGTTACACAAAGGCATTTGTTATCCCTGGTGCCATTGTTCCCAGTCCCAAAAAGCCTGGGGATCTGGACTCATTTTTATTCCCATCATTGTATCATGTTGCTGCCCTCCAGCGTGAGGGTCTCCAGGTATATGACGCACACTTGGGCACAGTTGTGCCTCGCTCAGTTCCTTGTATTATTTTTGGAACTGCTGACAGCCTTGGCAGTGCTGCGATGTCGGGCATGGTTGGCCATAGTGGAAAGTACGGCTGTCGACTATACTGTGATATGCCCAGTCGTCGCCGGGATGGCGATGGCCATTACTATCCTGTAATGACCTGTCCTCTTGGTGATTACAATGTTCCAGGTTGCTTTCACGCCGACATCTCAAACGAGGACCTCCGTTTGTATCGGGATGACCTACCATGGAAGTATGATGTCAATATGCGATATCTGCTGGCTTCTCGCACTCATGCGGACTATCGGAAGCGACGTCTGGACTTTGGTATTTGCAAACAGACACTTTTCAGTGGCCTGCCCCACCAACCATTGCCTGTGCCAAGTAACTTCACTATGGACATAATGCATCTGACCACCCTGAACGACCCTGACTTATTTATCAAGCTTTTTACTGGGAAGATTGACGTCTATGAGCCTGATGATAGGTCCACTTGGGACTGGGCCGTGTTTCATAGGTGTTACGTTTCGTTCTCGGACTGCCCGGCCCGGTCGTGGACTCTGACGTATTCGCGATGACTTGGTATGTCGGATGTAATGTGTCATGGACTCCGGATCTACTGCCTCGTGTCTCGGCTGACTGATGGTTTCTATTGTTGTACGTACTGACGATTACGCTTGCTGACTGATGACTCTATTGTTGTACGTGTTGTGGATTACGACGACGACTGCGCATCTTATTATTAGGATACGCTACTTACGCTATTGGCTACTTACAAGTTCGAGCGGAGTTGGAACTAACTCCCTTACATGTATTTAAGCTCGTAGTATTACGGACCAGGATCCCCATCTTGGTCTTCTTCGAATACCACTTTCTAACTCGTCTTCTGTGCTAAGGGCCCGCAGTAGCCCTTAAGTGAACTAGCTCCGGCATATCCCTTTGAGACCAAGAGGGATCCCCGTGACACTATCTCCATCTTCCTTTGTGAATGGTAGATTCGCCTGTAGTACCCTATCCACCCGGGACCACGTGCCACCTCGTCTTTGAATACCTCAACGCTAGAACCGCCCGACCAACCCACTGCTATTACATCGTCGACAACCTCCAGTGGGAATACGTCCACACCGTCCCAAGTCCCCCAGCAGGAGTTCCCATAGAAGAGACTCTCTATACGTATAGAGACTCCACCGGCACGTATCAGCCTCATCCCGCAGTCTTCCCGCTATCGGATATACACAGATTCCACCCCCGAGGGAACCCACGTTACAACAGTGCCTAAGTCAGGCAAACGTCCGTGGTAGACGTTACAATAGGAATGATCGTCTCTGGAATGCTCATGGGGAAACGGTGACCATGTCTGTCCCATTCATCCCGTCATCTTTTGGGCGCGCACCTCGGAACCCGGCAAAGAAAATCAACTCTGGGTATAAGGCTTGGGAGTACCAGATATATCTATATGGCTTGGGCCCAGTACTTTTCCGCCACATCCTTCCACGAAAATATTGGCTGAACTTTTGCAAACTGGTTTCTGGAATCCGCTTACTTCAGCGACACACTATCACGCACAAAGAGCTGCTCAAAGGACATTCTAAGCTGATGGAGTTTGTTCATGAGTTTGAGGCACTGTACTATCAGCGTATGGAGTCCCGAATCCACTTTGTCCGACACAGTGTGCACCTGCTCACACACATTGCACCTGTGTTACGATTTTCCCTTCCCTTTCCCATGGACGCTTCCGTTCCTTAATTCGTGCTCCCATGCCCCACCTTGTTACGCCCCTAACTCATCACGCGCCCAACCGTTTTCCCTGACTGCTTCGCTGCATGATACGCCTTTACGTCCCCTTCCTTGTATATCAAAGTTCACGGCGCTCCGGTAACAGCTGACTCCCGCATGACCCCGCGCAATCACCATACTTCCTACTATAGCTCCGCCTTTGTTCTGCTTTTGCTTAGGACTCCACGTATTGCACCATATGTTTGTTGCGTACAAACATCCTGTATCAGTATATAAGTCGCACGCTACCTAGCTTGTACGGTAGACTTGACTTCTTGTGTAATACCACATCGTTGTCAATCCACGAACGACTTTGGCTCGCTGTTTCGCTTGAGCACGACTTTGGTTCGCCTTTGCGCTTGAACCCCAGAATCCCCCGATTACCACTCACGTGTCTGAGGAGACCGTGTGGTGCTTGTTCATCATCGAACTTAGTCTTAACCGGCTAACTCACGTCCCGTTACCTCGGCCTGATCGACTTAGTGACGTGCACGTCGCACATAACGTTCCTGTGGTAACGTTACATTAAGTCAAGTCTCGCAACCCTGGCGACTAGTAGGAGTTGCACGAAATTTCAGCAGCAGTACATCGATCGGTACACCACCGACGAACTCTCCAGCCACGAAAAGGGCTCAGTAATCTGGGAGGAAATTCGGAACCAAGAGGGATACTTTATCTTTGACGCAAAAAACTGTTGGAACGTAATAAGTACGTAAGGCCCTTATCTATAGCAGTTACGACATTACTGCCAGTATGCTTTCCTATTACGGTAGTTAGGATACGTACTATACTGGGCGCAATTCGCCTCTGAGCGAAAAGTAGTCTCATGACTAAGTCGAAGTGGTAATTTACGTCAGGCGTATGTAAAAACGCGATATTGTGGACGCCTGTACTCATCACTTTTGCGCTTCCGGACATGGTGGGGCCATAGGGTATATAATGCCTCCTATGGGGAGGGAGGCGAATACAGATTCACTCTCTTTCTCACTTGTGCACCCTCTCCACTCTACAGTCGCTCAACCTACTCAAAGGTGAGGACACCATTCCTGATAGCTGCGTGCATTGCTGCGCTTCAAAAACCAAGAATACCACCAAGTCCACTACCTCGACGACCTTCGCCTTTGGGCTTACATTGATTTCGACCCCAAGCAAGGAAGGTGGTACGCTTACAAACCTGTCCCTCCACAATTCGGCGCAGGACCCCTCGGGTCAACCAACATCACAGGAATCAACGTCGACCCAGACGAATCAACCACCCTCACCCCAGTACAGCCACAGATGGCCACCAACACTCAGGTCGCCACCAGCCTTACTACCGCGGGAACCTCCGGCTCGGGCAGTGGAGGAGCACATGCTACAGGAAGTCGACCGACTGCTCAGACGAGTGGAGCGACTTATAGCTCTAGTACCCAACCGCCGACGGGGTCAAGCAGTGGCCCAACTGCTGGACCTAGTGGAGGCATACATGGTAGCGGTGGAGGCCCACCGGGCGGCGGTGCCCCTGGTGGCGGCGGAGGCGGTCCAGGTGGCGGAGCCCCAGGTGGCGGAGCCCCAGGAGGAGGAGCCCCAGGAGGAGGTGCAGTCCCCATGGCCCATCCCGGGGCAGTACCAGCACTGGGAGGGGGCAAACTTGGGGGCAACCCACCACCCATCTTCGATGGAAACCGAGAGGAGAGTCGAAACTTTCTTCGATCCTTTCGAATTTATCGAGGAATGAACCCGACCGTGGACCAGCTCACAGTACCCTACTCACGAGCCATGACTTTCCTCTCCTATATGAGGGGACATCTGGTGGATGGTTGGGTAGATGAGCAAACCGTGTGGCTAGACACCCAGCTAGCAGGAGGAGTACTGCACAACGAAGAGAACTTATGGAACACGGTCCTTGACCGGTTCACGAACGCCTACACCGACACCACCGAACGAACCAGAGCACGCCAAGACATCGATAAATTGAAGATGATTGGCGAAGACATCGACACGTACATTGCTAAGTTCCAGAACCTCACAACAAAAGCCGGCTATAATCCAGACGAAGCCAATGTTATCGAAAAATTCCAAGCGGGACTCCCTGACAACCTTGTAATTAACGCCATACGCTTCCAACACCCAGTTACATGGGACCAATGGAAAGACGCAGCAAGACTTCAGCAAGCTGAGTACCTTATGCTGAAGCCTCGCCTCACGCGCAACCGACAAAACGAAAAACGAGGAGGTCACACCAGAGACCAGTGGGTCCAAGCCCTTAACAAGGCGCGTGACCCAAACGCCATGGACATTAGCCGCACTAGAGCCCGTGCCACCCTCACAGACGCTGAGAAGCAAAGGCTGGTCGCGGAGGGGAGATGTTTCCGATGCGGAGAAAAGGGTCATGTGTCGCGTAATTGCCCACAAAAAGGCACTCGCGCTGCTCAGGCCACAAGCGACGGAGGAGCGCCTCCTCCCGTCCCCACTACCCCCGCAGTATCGCCTCCCCCCCTTGTTACTCGAGTCGCCATATCAGCAAACCGCGT
>JAKELG010000214.1:0-66695 GCA_021527035.1 Lactarius vividus | reverse complement strand
AACTCAGCCATGGGTAGGTATTGAATCCAGTCGTCTTGTCTTTCGTTAACCCAGAACCGCAGGTATTGTTCCAGCCATTGGTTCGTACGTTCCGATTGTCCTTCCGTTCGGGGTGATAGGGCCCGTGGAGATATTTGTTCGATGCCGAGTATTTTGCATAATTCGCGCGTGAACTTGGAGGCGAATCTGGGTCTCGGTCGCTAATGATCTTGCCTGGGAGTCCGAACGTGGGAACACGTGTTTGACGTATAGCGCTGCCGTTCCTTCGGCTGAAATTTCTTCTTGACAGGGAATGAATAGGGACATCTTCGTACAGTCATGATCCGTTATCGTGAGGATCGTATCGCAGCCCTGTGCTTCGGGAAGTTTAGTGATAAATCAAGGGCGATGGTTTCAAACGGCATAAGCTTCGGGTTTTGGAATATGGGGCGTAACGGCGCTTTGATGGCCCTGGTGTTGACCTTGATGCGTTGACAGTCGCGCATCCTTTGACGTAATCCATGACCTCGTTCCTAAGGCCTGGCCACCAGTAGTATCGTTCTATGAGCTTGATGGTTCGGCTGATTCCCGGGTGTCCGTATACGGGCGGTCGTGGTGGTTCTTGCAAGTTCTCGTTTTTTCCAGAAGTCCCCCCGGTGACTACTCGGCGTCGCCTCTTTGTACCAGGTGCCTTCGATCTTCTTTAGTCTGTGTGGGTCTATCCAGGGGCGGAGTTTTCCTCATCCGCGTACACCGGGTTACCTTTTCCATTTCTGTACCGAGATGGTGGCGTTGATACGGAGGGGGTCTTCTGTATCTATTGCTGCGGCCCTGACAAAGATCTCGTCTGGGAGTACTGTTACCTGGTCGTTATCGCTTCTCCTTGGTATCTGGGCGTCTAGATAGGGCGTCGGCTCTTCCATTTGCCGTTCCCTTGATGTGGTGAATTTCATATCGTATTCGAAAGTTCTAGTACTTCCGGGCTACTCGGCGGGCTTATCTTTGTGGGGAGCACCAGTATTGGAGGTTCATTGTGATCTGAAAGACTTTGATCTTGTGTGGCGATCCAGCCAGATAGTGTCGCCAGGTTCCTTAGTGCCTTAACGATGCCAGTAGTTCTAGGTCGTAGATTCATAGTTCCTTTCCGCCGCGCTGAGAGTGTTGGAGTAGTAGGCGTATGGGGTGTCTTTGCCATTCTTCTTTGCTTGGAGTAGTAGTACCGCTCCTACAGCGAATCCCGATGGTCGTCTACTTCTAGTTCGAATTGATCCTTCAGTTCGCGTGTGCCAGTACTGGCTCTTCTGTGACGAGCTTCTTGATCTCTGTCGAACGCTTCTTGCTCTGCGGTTGTCCATATCCATCGGTTTGTCTTTGCGTGTGAGTTGTTGAGGGGTCGTGCGTGCGTGGCCAAATTCGAATGAAAGCGCGGTAAAAGTTGCAGAAACCTAGGAACGATCGCACCTGTTTGACGTTTTGGGGGTTGGCCAATCCTTGATGCCCCGAAATTTTGATGGGGTCATGCGTGTCACCCCCTTTTCAATGATTACCCCCCAGGTAATCGATGCTTGGGGCGTGGAAGATTGCATTTTTTCCGGTTTGAGGAATAATCGTTTTCTTCCAGTAGATCTAGTATGTCGTGTACCGCGTCGATGTGTGCCTGTTCCGTTGATCGGGTTGCTATGCCTATGTCGTCCATGTATACTCTGATGATCGTTCCCTTTGTTTCGTGATACGCGATAAGGTCTTTGCAGATTTCGTTCATCATGGTTTGGAAGGTTGCCGGGGGAAGTTGGTTTAGCCCGAAAGAACATACCGTTGGTTCGAAAAGTCCGTATTTTGTTTTGAACGCTGCTTTTTCCTGGTCCCTCTCTTTGATCCTTACGTTGTTGTAGCCCCAGCGGATGTCCAGTTTGGTGAATATGAATGCTCCGCTTAGGTCTGCGAATGAGTTCGGGATGAGTGGAAGGGGGTATTGATTGCGTATAGTCCAGTTGTTGATATTCCGGTAGTCTGTACGGGGCGTAGCTTTCCGTCCTTCTTTTTGATAAAGAAAAATGATGATGCGTGACGGGGATTTAGAGGGTATAATATATCCCTTGGCCAGTTGTTCGTCAATCCATTCTTTAAGTGCCGCGTCTTCTGCTGGCCTAGGGATAACCTTGCAGTCAATGGTGTCTGGTGCGTTTGGCTTGAAGTCGATTGCGTGATCCATGGTTTCGACAATGGGAATCGGTTCGATTCTTCCTCGCTAAAGATCTTGACATGCCGCCGATATTCTTCCGGTACCGTTTTTGCTTCCGTATATTGTTTTGCCTCGATTGCCATTCTGTTGACATTGTTGCGCGTAGGCGAGTTTCCTCGAGGTCGCATTCCTTTTTGAGTTGCGCCTCGATCTTCTGTTTGTGGGGTAGTAACAGTTTTTCGAGTACGAGTCTAGCAATTACTGGGTCTATCCGGGTTTCGTGGGATTGGTGGTGCGGAGAAACGACTGGATACTCAGCTTCGTTCAGAGTGGCCGTTAGCCCACTGGAGTGTCGGGTTGGAACGTTGCCAACATGGGTAACCAAGTATGATGTCCTCTCCTCCTACGTCGGTGACCAGGAACGCATTTCCTTTTTGACTCCTTTGGTTTGTACTTCCAGATCCACGCAGTGGGTAATTTTGCCCCCTTGTTGTGCGTGCCGTCGATGTTCCAGATCTTTCGATGACGGTCTAGTTCTTTGCGGCCTAGCCTCATTCGTTTGACGAATTCCGGATGTGTATAAAGTTGTTAGTGGCTCCGGAATCCACTAGTGCTCGTTTGTCGGCCATGGCGTAATTTGCGACAATGAAAACTGGAACAGGCATAGATTGATAGCGCGTTATGAATACAGAATTACACCGTTAAGTGCCCTCACCCAGGCCGTCGGGTTCAGGCGCTTTGAAATCCTCTAGCCCCAATAGGTCCACGGACCACTAGATCCCTGGCTTCGTCGTCAAGGTTTCGAAACTCCGTTTATCCAGCTGGTCGCCCGTTCTTTGCGGGGTATCAGTGGTGGCGAGGGGCGCCCCGGCTGCTGCCGTTATCGTCCTCGAACTGGATGAGGGGTTCTTCTGTGACGCTCTGAACTTCTTTCGATAAAGGCTCCGCGTCCTTGGCGTGGCTGCCAGTTTGTGTTTGTGCGTTGGCGGCGGGGTTGGCGGCAGTCACGTTGGAAGTGGCCTGCTTTGCCACAATTGTAGCAGAGCAAATTCTTCTTATCGATGATCCCTGATTTGGCGTCCTTGAGTGTATGGGGGTTTGGCGTAGTCGATTCCTCTCCGATCCTGCTAGAAGGGCGCGCACTCTTCCTGGTGTGGTGTCCATGGCGTCAGGGTGATTCCTGAACGCCTGCCATCCTTGACGGGGTTGCTGAGGGCGGTTTGGAGCGTTGTAATGTCCTCAGAGAGGTATTGCCTGGCTTACCGGGTCCCGGGGTTTACGTCCCCCAAACGTTGTCTGCAGGTGCATCCATTTGCGCTGCTGTTCCAGTGCGGCTACCTTCCATTGGGCGTACGTGTTTGGACTGTGGAAGTTGTAGGCGTTCTTGTAGAGTTCTACTGGTAGGCCGCTTGTAACTTGTCCAGGACAAGGGAGTCGTCGAGCGTTATCTCCGGCTTCTCTGACTGCTTTTCTCAAACTTGGCGACGTATGTGTCGATATCTTGTCCTTCCATGCGGAATCCTTTTTGTAGCTCCTGTTGGGCGCGTTCCTTTCGAGGGGTGTCGGCGAACGTGTTACGGAAGCCGAGCTCGATTAGCTTCCCAAATCCATTTGTCGTAGGGGCCGTGTTTGGCCTTGTAGCTTTGGACCCACTTGGTGGTCGACAAGACCCATTCGTTGACATGTTCTCCCTGGATATAAGTGAGGAAGATTAGAGCTTTGCGGTAGGGGAGGGTGAACGCAGGGTTGTCGTAGTTGGTTTCCACGAATAATTCCCACTGGGTAAGGAATTGTTGGACTTTGGTGCGGTCGCCTGTGAATACGAGACGGTTCTGTACCCATGAATTCTCTGAGGTTTAGTTCCGCTAGAGACGTGGGGTCCTGTGAACAGGGGTCCTTCCTGGGTCTCCTCCTCCGTTGTCTCCTCCTCCTCCTCCGCCTCCATGTCCTCCGGGCGGTGGTCCTTCTCCGCGACTTATGCGCGCGGGTTCCTGAATGTAGCGATTTGTTCGGTGGCAAGTAGTGGTCATGTCTGTGGGGATAGACTCAGCTCATAGTCCTAGTTGCGCTTCTTCTTCCTCTGCTTGGGCTTCTAGGATGCGAATTCTTCCGGGTTGCTTCCCAAGGACGGGGATGGTGCTGGTGTCTTCGGGGTAGGGGATCGGACTGGTTCTTCTTCTTGTCCGTCTATGGGGCCCCACTGGTCTCTGGTGGTAACCTCGCTTTGTAAAATGTCGAGCTTGAGGCTTGATCCAGCCGGTCTGACGACTTGCAGTTTGTAGTGGAGTGCGTCCCACTTGAGTTCTGTCCAACAAGTGTGTTCAAAGTTGAATTCTACCGGGATAAGTCCGGTTTTGCCGTCCTTGTAAGTGTAAAGGACTACGTAGCCTGGATCTCCTTGTTCTGTCTGCCAAAAGGCTTCTTTGAGGTATTGCTTGGGGACGTTGCGTTCCCCTCTTCTGTCGATATGATACGGTCGGAATGGAATCCAAAGGTCGCGGGTTGTTACTGCGGAAGCCACGTTGAAGGATCTTGGTCTTAATGTAACGTCTACCACAGACGTTTGCCTGACTTAGGCACTGTTGTAACGTGGGTTCCCACGGGGGTGGAATCTGTGTACGTCCGCTAGTGGAAAGACTGCGGGATGAGGTTGATACGTGCCGGTGGAATCCCTATACGTGTAGAGGGTCTCTTCTACTGGTACTCCTGCAGGCGGGCTTGGAACGGTGTGGACGTATTCCCACTGGAGGTTGTCGACGATGTAATAACAGTGAGTCGGACGGGCGGTCCTAGCGTTGAGATATTCGAAGACGAGATGGCACGTAGTTCCGGGTGGATAGGGTACTACTGGCGAATCTACCATTCACGAAGGAAGATGGAGATAGTGTCACGGGGGATCCCTCTTGGTCTCTAAGGGATATGCCGGAGCTAGTTCACTTAAGGGCGACTGCGGGCCCTTAGCACAGAAGACGAGTTAGAAGGTGGTATTCGAAGAAGACCAAGATGGGGATCCTGGTCTGTACTACTACGAGCTTAAATACAAGTAAGGGAGCTAGTTCCAGCTCCGCTCGAACTCGTAAGTAACCAATAGCGTAAGTAGCGTATCCTAATAATAGAATGCGCAGTCGTTATCGTAACACGGAACACGTACAACAATGGGGAACATCAGTCAGCAAGCCTAATTACGATCACGTACAACAATAGGGCGTCTCAGTCATCCAAACACGAGGCGACATGATCCGAAGTCCATGACACATTACATCTGACATACCGGGTCATCGCGAATACGTCAGAGTCCACAACCGGTCCGGGCAGTCCGAGAACGAAACGTAACAGTAAGGTAGAGAGGCTTAGTAGTAAAGGGACTTACACTTCAGAGGAGAAGAAAACTCTGAAGTGTATGGGCGAAAACAGCAGTCCTTATATACAGGACGCTTAGATAATAATGGTCTGTGCACACTGGTGATCCAAACAAAATACACCTGGTCTGTGTGCCAGAGGGAGAAATGCCATTGGAGGGCAAAGAACAATGGAGCCACCTAAAGCGGTTAAGTCCGGTATCTTAACAATAAGAACAATAAGAACCTAATAAGGATCTAAACAATAAAGATAAACAGTAACCGGTCCATACAAGTCCGGGAGTCCAAATCTAACCGTAAGGGTCAGATACCATATAAGGAAGGGAATGACTCAATCATATCCCATGAGACATGTGACTTGAATCAGTCGCGTCTCAACATCCCTCCATGATAGAGGCAGTCCATTTTTTGGAGATAAGAATAGGTGGTAGATGGTGATGAGAGCGTGTGTCAAGTTTCAACAAGTTCTCAACATAAGAACTGTGCAAGAGTCTACAGGAGTTTGGGATTGAGATCCCTAGATCACCTGACTTAAAGTGTCATAAAGGATGACTTTTTGAAGTCCAGGGAATACTCCATATAAGACAGAGAGAAAGGACTCTCTTCTGCAGAGATAAGACTCATCTTATTCTGCCTTGACACTTCATCGACAACCTTATAAAACAGGTTCATCAACCCGAATTTCTGATAGATGTGGATCCTATCCATGATCTATTCTCTCCAAATCTACACTAACCCAACATCATTAACCAGCTTCTTGAAGGTTTCTCTTGGTAGGGACTTAGTAAGTCCGTCTGCTACCATGTCCTTTGTAGGGGTGCGTATCAGGTCTATGACCTTGTTTTCTACATACTCCCTTACAGCGTGATGTTTGATGGGGATGTGTTTGGACCATCTCCCAGTGACTGGATTTAGGGCTAAGTCTACAGCACCCTTATTGTCACAGTGAAGAGGTATGGGGGAGGAAGCCTCATACCCCAGTTCCTCTAGGAACGTCCTGTACCACTGAGCTTGGTTTGCAGCCTCAGAGAGGCTCATGTATTCAGCTTCTGTGGTGGACTGGGCAACCGTCTTTTGCTTTCTGGTACACCAAGAAATGGCACCATGTGCAAGTAGATAGACATAGCCTGAAGTGGAGTGGTGATCTTCCTGATCTCCCCAGGAAGAGTCGCAGTAGCCGTGGAGGCCATCTCCAGTAATCCCTCCAGCATAGTGCAACGATAAGTCCTTTGTAGTGTTCAGGTATGCCAGTACATATTTGGCTAGGCGCAGATGCTGCTGGGATGGGTTGGAAGCAAATTGGCTAAGGCATGCAACAGCAAAAGAGATGTCAGGTCTGCTTCCAATCTGTGCATATAGCAGAGACCCGATTATCTGTTGATACTTCTTTATCTCAGAAGTAGAGGCTTGATCTTCATATTTGATCAAGTGAGCTTCGGTGCCAGAGGGAAGAGGGGTATATACTGGGTTGGAATCCCTCATTCCGAACCTTTCAACTATGTCTTTGATGTAGTCTGATTGGTTGATTTCCATGGTGCGGTTAGCACGATCTCTGGTGATGTTAACACTGAGATATGATGGGATCTCTCCCAAATCGGTCATCTCATATCGGCTAGATAGAGATGCCTTCAGATCATTGATCATGTCCATAGAGTTTCCCAGTATAGTGATATCATCTACATATAAGATGACGAAAAGTGATCCACCCCCCTCTTGGAGATGGTACACATATACTCCTGCATCAGAGTACGTCCGCATGAAGCCGAGTTCAGTAAGAACTCCATGGAACTGTAGATTCCATGCATGGGAGGCCTGCTTCAGACCATAAAGGGCTTTCTGAAGGCGACACACCATGTGTTCAGAGCCAGCTGTGACGAAACCAACTGGTTGCTCCATGTAAATTTCCTCATCCAGTTCCCCATGTAGGAACGCTGACATGATGTCCATTTGGTGGATTTCCCAATCCTCTAGTGTAGCTAACGCCAAAAGGAGTCGTAAAGACTCAAACCGGGCAACTGGAGAGAAGGTTTCGTCAAAGTCCACCCCCTCTAGTTGGGTGAACCCTTTTGCCACTAGCCTAGCATGAAAGCGTCCATCCGCTTTCTTCTTAAAAACCCACTTGCACTTAACTACCTTCCTTCCAGCCAGACTTGTAGCTTTTCCAGGGCATCCAGTTCATATTGGCATGCCTCTTGCCACTCGTCTGCGTATTCAGACTCCATGGCTTGCTTGTAGGTCTGAGGATCCCTATAGCCAGGGGCCTCTGCCGCATTCAGCAAGTCCATCATTGTAAGCCTACTGCTTCCCTGCACAAATTCGTCATTGTCCTCATTGTAATAGCGAGGGTTCTGACGCCTTGTCCTTGTGCTACGTCTAGGTCGAGGAGGCGAAACTACCTGCTCAGTCCCTGGGCTTCTAGGGGTATCCCTAGGAGGACTGATGTCCCTATTGAAGTTAGGGGCAGGAATTGGCTGAGTGACCATAGGTGGCCAGTTTTGCCTTGTATGCGTAGGTACGGGAGGGGAGGTTGCAGGAGGTGCAGAGGGGGGGGTCTGATAGATCGTTTAATCTGCTGGAGCTGGGGTGGCATTGGGTGGGGTGCTAGGCTGTTGTTCTTGCGGAGGGGTTACCTCCGGCACCTGTATAGTAGGGGGAACCACATTGGATGGTGGCGCCTGAGGTGCAGTGGCAACAGCTGGTAGAGTGTTACGATTCTTTCTCCTTTCTCCGTGGATGCTTCCGTTCCTTGCTTCTTACTCCCGTACCCCACCTTGTTACGCCCATAACTCATCACGCGCCCAATCGTTTCCC
This sequence comes from Lactarius vividus, assembly GCA_021527035.1. Lineage (NCBI taxonomy): Eukaryota > Fungi > Basidiomycota > Agaricomycetes > Russulales > Russulaceae > Lactarius > Lactarius vividus. Next base: position 58,364 of record JAKELG010000214.1, on the reverse strand, counting down.
ATAATCTCTTCGCCGCACGATACGCCTTCACGCCTCCTTCCTTGTATATCAAAGTTCACGGCGCTCCGGTCTCAGCTGACTCCCACATGACCCCGCGCAATCACCATGTTCCCCGCTATGGTTCTGCCTTTGTTCCGCTTTTACTTAGGACTCCACATATCGCGCCATATGTTTGTTGCGTACAAACACCCTGTAGCAGTATATAAGTCGCACGCTACCTAGCTTGTACGGTAGACTTGACTTCTTGTGTAATACCACATCGTTGTCAAATCCACGAACAACTTTAGCTCGCTGTTTCGCTTGAGCACGACTTTGGTTCGCCTTTGCGCTTGAACCCCAGAACCCCCGACTATCACTCACGTGTCTGAGGAGGCCGTGTAGTGCTTATTCATCATCGAACTTAGCCTTAACCGGCTAACTCACGTCCCGTTACCTCGGCCTGAACGACTTAGTGACGTGCACGTCGCACATAACGTTCCTGTGGTAACGTTACATCTTAGCTCTTGCTATTTTTGTCTTGCTGTTAGTGCTGCCCGCTCAACAGGTATTGCTCTAGTCTCTGATTCGTCCTCTCCGACTGTCCATCTGTCTGAGGATGATAGGCGGTACTGATGTTTTGTTTGATCCCCAAGGACTTCATCAGTTCCTTGAACACTTTGGCCATGAAACGGGGATCTCGATCCGAGATCACTTTGACAGGTAATCCATAATGGGGTAGTACACATTCCAAATATAATTTTGCCACACCCAGTGCATTGATCATTTCATGGCAGGCAAGGAAGATACTAGCCTTAGTACAACCTTGATCTGTAATCGTTAGAATCGTGTCGTAGCCCTTGGATTTTGGTAATTTTGTGATAAAGTCCATAGCTACGATCTGAAAGGGGAGTGGCGCTACCTCATGTGAGATAGGATAGATTGGAACTTTTGCTTTCCCTGGTATGTTCTTATTAGCCTGACACATAGTACAACCTTTGATGTATTCCATGATGTAATGGTCAGTCCTCCAATGTCACACCCACACCCCGTAACACCACCACATGACCCTTCACCACCCGTGCAATTCGTTGCATGGAAACCTGTAAACCCCCGACACACCCTAGACGCCAAAGCCATAGCAGCCGAAGAAGCCGAGGCTAGGGAACGCCTCTGGAAGTTCCACGAACAGTGTGCGCTACAGCTGTGCACTGCTGTTACAGACGGACAAGTTGCGGGTTACGATCGAGACGCTTACTATACGGTTATGACTACAGTAGTAAGTAGAGATTAGTCATGGACTTCTTTAGCACATGTCATGCTAGCATGTGATTGCTAGCATGACTCATTCCTAGGATAGCAGTAGTAGGGTTCGAGCTACTTACGCTAGAGGACATCAGATTCATAGGGGAGTTTTAAAGCTACCCCTTTACATGTATAAATAGGGAGGCGGGAAGACCAAGAACACTATCTTGGTCTTCTTTCCAATACCACTTCTATTGTCTACTCGGGTCTTTGCACCTCACTCTGATTGTCACGCTTCGGCTACGGACTGCCCGGCCCGGTTGTGGACTCTGACATATTCATGATGACTCGGTATGTCGGAAGTAATACGTCATGGACTTCGGATCTTGTTGCCTCGTGTTCCAGCTGACTGATGAGTTCTATGGTTGTACGTAACGATGCTTACGGTTTCCTCTCCGATCTCTATTGTTGTACGATACCAACATTACGTTGTGAATGACTGATCCCTAGGATAGTGATACTAGGGTTTACGCTACTTACGCTATTGGTTACTTACGAGTTCGAGCGGAGCTAGAACTGGTTCCCTTACTTGTATTTAAGTTCGTAGTAGTACGGACCAGGATCCCCATCTTGGTCTTCTTCAATTACCACTCTTCACTCGTCTTCTGTGCTAGGGGCTCACAGTGTCCCTAAGTGAGCTAGCTCCGGCATATCCCTCTGTGACCAAGAGGGGATCCCCGTGACCTCATCTCCATCTTCCTTCGTGAATGGTAGATCAGCCAACCGTGACTTACCCGCCTGGTACCACGTGTCATCTCGTCTTCGAATACCTCAACTCGCGTACCGCTCGTCCGACTCATTGCTACTACATCGTCGACAACCTCCAGTGGGAGTACATTCGCAAAGTCCCAAGCCCACCACCTAACGTTCCTATCAAAGAGACGTTGTACACCTACAGGGACTCTACAGGCACGTATTGGCCACACCCTGCAGTCTTTCCAGAGCACTCGGACAACCACAGATTCTATCCCCGAGGGAACCCACGTCACAACAGCGTCTAAGTCAGAACGAACGCCCGTGGTAGGCGTTACACTGATTACCTTAGCCTTTGTGCTTAAGGGTGATCATCCTGTCTTCACAAGTAATCGTACTTGTAGTACTGAGCTGTCGCACTGCGTGGACTGCCTTAGTGGTATTCTATGGACTCATAGAGACTTATTTGCGTCTCTATTCTCCCCGCTAAGTCGAGAATGCCCCTTCACAAAGTCCCAGTTGGACTAATGCCGTGGTAGCATTACATTAAGACCAAGATAGTCAAATGTGGCGTTCACTACAAGGGAACAGTGGAGAAACTTCTGCCCATATAGTCTCGAAACAAGAGGAGAAAGGTCAGTACCGCGACGATTCCTAGGAGCAGCTAGGTGGAGAGAATATAGAGGAGATACTGGATACTTCGTCGACTTCCCAGCAGAACCCATCAGATACCGCCCAGTTGAGTTCAATTACTCAAACTTCTGTTGGACAGAAGTTACGTGGAATCCTGTAGACAACCAGTGGGACGTTGTCTGACCAACAGGAAGGCACTACTGTTGTGACATTGACTCAAGAGAACTCCAAGGAGAAGACTGGGGATCACTAGATGGAAACAGCAAAAGTGAGAGTGAAGAAGAACAACCAAGAGAACACGCCCAGTCTGAATCAAGCCACGAAGATCCAGTAGAAGAACACACCGCAACAGAAAGCGAGATACGACCAGGAACAGGAGACGACTCTAGCCTACTGGCCCATATAGCTGAGTCCTTGCACATCACAGTCCTGGAAGAAATTCACATCTGAAGTCCCATGGCCACAGAAGTCCAAACCATGGAAGAAGTATGACACATCAGAGAAGAAGCCGAAGCTATCCTCAACCCTATAAATCCCAATACTGGGCACCAAATGACTGCAGACGACACAGCATTATTCCGAGCAATAGGACCAGACCAACCAGATCCCCTGGCAGGCCCACCACCACCACCCGACGGACTACCAGGAGGATTCCCCGGACAAGGACCAACAGGAGGGGAGTTTCCAGGAGGGGGAAGACCACCAGGAGGAGGAGGACTGCCTCCAGGACTAGGGGGAGGACACGGATCAGACAGACTATCAGGTGAACCCCCGACCATATTCGATGGAGACCGTACTAAATACGAAGCCTTTTTAACTCAATGGCACGTATACTGGGGCATGAATCTGGACACCTCCATCATGCAAAACAAATACCGACAATCCCTCCTATTCCTGGGATATGTCAAAGGAGTCAATGTCAGCGAATGGACATTGACTATGCTCGAATGGCTGAACCAGGAGGTACGACAAGGAGTAAATCAATACTCTCAGACCCTGTGGAACCACATCGCAACCAAATTCGCCAAATGATTCTCCAACATCCTCAAAGAAGAGCAGGTGTTACGCTCCAGCAGGCGTACCTTCCGGAGTCTGGCTACTTGACGGGAAACTTGGGGTTCTTGCGGTATCACGGTGGCAACCAAGACTTCAACTGGTCTATCTTCCGGTCGGAATCTCGAGATCTTGGGATTTACTGAGTTCTTCTAGGGTTTGACCAATGCCGTAGGCAATGGCGACAAGGATATGCGTGATGCGAGTGGCAAAGAAGAAGAGGATGATGTGCTCAAGTAAAGGAGACAGGATCGTGGAGAGGAAAGGTATACAGGGGTTGCCTGTATCTGCTTCGGTCTACTGTAGGCTGGGAGTCTACAAGAAGTCAAGCTGAGGGATATCAGCGAGACTGAGGTACTACTTATACACATCCAGGGAGCTTTCAAGCTCAGCCTGAAGTCCAAAACTTAGTACATATCGTCCAATCGGAAACAAAGAAACATGAGTCAGGGGCATACAGTCACAAGGTCAACAATGAGGCAAAGGTGAAACGGGGTCAGAAGTCCATCAATCAGTGGCTGAAACATACAGTGGATGGGCACATCAAGCCACAGGCACAATCGAACAGTCCATCAGAAACTAGGAACCATACAGCCTGTGAGGCAGATCCAATCACGATCCAGGCACAAGCTCATCTGGATCCTTCTGGTGCAAGTCTGGGCCAGGTCACATGCCAGGGTTACGTGACGGGTGCTTGACATCTTCTTTGGCTATTCCCAGGGCGCTTGCCAGCCCGGGTCTCTCTCATAATGCAGGATGTTTGCAGGGTCAATCCCTTCAGTTCTGGCGGCTGCTACCCATTCGCGTCAATACAACTCAGTGGTGCTGCACGAGTCGGTGCTTGTCAAGCGGGGTTCAGGATGGAACGTAACAGCAGGTGCAGGCAGAGTGTAACGCCTACCACGGGCGTTCGTCTGACTTAGACGCTGTTGTGACGTGGGTTCCCTCGGGGATAGAATCTGTGGTTGTCCGAGTGCTCTGGAAAGACTGCAGGGTGTGGCCAATACGTGCCTGTAGAGTCCCTGTAGGTGTACAACGTCTCTTCGATAGGAACGTTAGGTGGCGGGCTTGGGACTTTGCGAATGTACTCCCACTGGAGGTTGTCGACGATGTAGTAGCAGTGAGTCGGACGAGCGGTACGCGAGTTGAGGTATTCGAAGACGAGATGACACGTGGTACCAGGCGGGTAAGTCACAGTCGGCTGATCTACCATTCACGAAGGAAGATGGAGATGCGGTCACGGGGATCCCCTCTTGGTCACAGAGGGATATGCCGGAGCTAGCTCACTTAGGGACACTGCGAGTCCCTAGCACAGAAGACGAGTGAAGAGTGGTAATTGAAGAAGACCAAGATGGGGATCCTGGTCCGTACTACTACGAACTTAAATACAAGTAAGGGAACCAGTTCTAGCTCCGCTCGAACTCGTAAGTAACCAATAGCGTAAGTAGCGTAAACCCTAGTATCACTATCCTAGGGATCAGTCATTCACAACGTAATGTCGGTATCGTACAACAATAGAGATCGGAGAGGAAACCGTAAGCATCGTTACGTACAACCATAGAACTCATCAGTCAGCTGGAACACGAGGCAACAAGATCCGAAGTCCATGACGTATTACTTCCGACATACCGAGTCATCACGAATATGTCAGAGTCCACAACCGGGCCGGGCAGTCCGTAGCCGAAGCGTGACATCCACAATATCGCGTTTTTACATATGCCTGACTGTCGCAATCAGACCTTTTACGGACTACATACGGTATGGAGGTGAAAGCGAACTCTTACTATACGGTTATGACTACGGTAGTAAGTAGGAATTAGTCATGGACTTAGTCACCACACATCGTACTAGCATGTAATTGCTAGTATGACTCATTACTAGGATAGCGGTAGTAGGGTTCAAGCTACTTACACTACTGGATATCGGACTCATAGAGGAGCTTTAAAGCTGCCTCTCATATGTATAAATAGTGGCTTCAGAAGACCAAGAAACGCCATCTTGGTCTTCTTCACAATACCACTCGTCTTCTCCTCTCCTCGGGCCTTCGAGCCTCTATTTGTCACTTCCCTTGACCTTTGAGTCTAAGGCCTCATCATTTCGCGTCAACAAGTCTTCGTGACTTTGGTCCTGACCATCAAAGCCCTTTGGATCGCCTTGATCGTTTTCCAAGGGATCCTCCGCACTTGGTTGTATTACAACGAGATTCGCTAAGTCGTGAACGTCCTGAAACGAGTCCAAGTTGGGCTAACGCCGTGGTAGCGTTACACTGACATAAATTACCACTTTGACTTAGCCATGAGACTTCTTTTCACTCAGAGGCGAATTGCGCCCAGTATAGTACGTATCCTAACTACCATAATAGGAAAGCATACTGGCAGTAATGTCGTAACTGCTATAGATAAGGGCCTTACGTACTTATTACGTTCCAACACTCCCCTTGCTTAGTGCAGCTAATTAAAGCGCATCTAAGCAAATAGCAAGAACCTCATGAGCATTGGGGATGAGCATCAAGTGAGGGTTGCATAAGAGTCGGTGAGTGTCACGACTGGACTTTAAGGACTTATTGATACGGTACGAAGTTGACGCGGATACTTACTACATGGTTATGACTACAGTAGTAAGTCGCTATTAGTCATGGACTTTACGATCAGTCAGCACAGTTACAGTAGCATGTGATAGTTACTGTGACTCATTCCTAGGATAGCGGTAGTAGGGTTCGAGCTACTAACGCTACTCGTCTTTACTTACAAGAGGAGCTTTAAAGCTACCTCTAGAATCTGTATAAATAGTGGGATGCGAAGACCAAGAAGAGCCATCTTGGTCTTCTTCTCAAATACCACTCTTTCAATCGCCTCTTGCCTCAATCCCACTTCCCTTTCTTCTTTCTAAAGGGGGACAACGTCCTTATAAGTCTTGACCTTCGAGTCTAAGACCCTGGCCCTGTCGACACATCAAGTCGGAGTTGCCTTAGTACTATTGGGGCGCCTTTTGTGGATTGCCTTAGTAGTATTCTACGGGATCACTGAGACACTACGCAAGTGTCTACGACCAGCTAAGTCGTGAGCGCCCTCGTCCGAGTTCAAGTCGAACTAAAACGCTGTGGTAGCGTTACATTAAGACCAAGATAACCAATCGTGGCGTTCACAACAAGAGATCAGTGGAGAAACTTTCGACCCTATAACCTCGAAACCAGAGGAGAACGATCAGTACCACGAAGATTCCTAGGCGCAGCCCGGTGGAGAGAATATCGAGGAGACACCGGTTACTTCGTAGATTTCCCGGGAGAAGCAATCAGATATCGCCCAGTTGAGTTCAACTACTCCAACTTCTGTTGGACAGAAATTACGTGGAATCCGATAGACAATCGGTGGGACGTCGTCAGACCAGCTGGAAGACACTACCGCTGCGACATCGACTCAAGAGAACTCCACGGAGACGATTGGGGATCATTAGACGGAGACAGCAGCAGTAGCGAAGAAGGAGAAGAACCCAGGGAACAAGCACCCTCAGAGTCAAGTCACGAAGAACAAGTAGAAGAACATACCGCCATGGAAAGCGAAATACGACCAGGAACAGGAGACGATTCAAGCCTACTGGCACACATAGCTGAGTCCCTGCACATCACAGTCCCGGAAGAAATTCACATTCGAAGCCCTATGGCCACAGTCACCGAAACGCAAGCAATGGAGGAAGTGCAACGCATCAGAGAAGAGGCCGAAGCCATCCTCAACCCCATCAACCCAAACACGGGACACAGATTCACCGCAGACGACGCAGCACTATTTCGTGCAATAGGACCAGATCACCCAGACCCACCGGAAGGACCACCACCACCACCGGGAGGACTACCAGGCGGATTCCCGGGTCAAGGACCCACAGGAGGAGGATTCCCAGGAGGAAGACCACCGGCAGGGGGACCACCAGGACCGCCAGGACCACCAGGAGGAGGCATCCCTGCAGGAGGAGGACACGGGTCGGATAGACTATCAGGTGAACCTCCGACCGTATTCGATGGAGACCGCACTAAATATGAGGCATTCCTTACACAATGGCACGTGTACTGGGGAATGAACCTCGACGCCCCCATCATGCAAACGAATACCGCCGATCCCTTCTCTTTTTGGGATACGTTAAAGGAGTCAACGTCAGCGAATGGACACTATCCATCCTCGAATGGCTCAATCGAGAAGTACGACGAGGAGTGAAGTCAATACTCCCAGACCCTATGGAATCACGTAGCCACCGAATTCGCCAAACGATTCTCGAACATACTCGAGGAAGAACAGGCGCAAGCAGAGCTGCAGAAGGGAATTAAAATGACAGGAGAGGATATCGACGCGTACGTGGTTAAGTTTGAGCAACTTGCCAGAAAGGCTCACTACAATCTAAACGATCGACAAACCATCGATCGGTTCACCGCGGGGCTACCACGAGCCCTGTTCATGAAGGTCTACGAACTAGACGAACCGCATACATTCGAAGACTGGAAGAGGTGTGCACTACGAAGACAGAAGCAGTACATACATATGAAGGCGCGCCTCGACAATTTTAAAACCAAGACACCACCATCATCGGCACAACCCCGCTGGAGACCGCAACCTCCCAACTGGGGCCCACCACGAGGACCACCACCTCCCAGATTCGATCCAAATGCAATGGATACGTCCGCAGACAGGACGCGCGCAAGAGTAGCTGAAGTAGGGGACACAAACAGACCCTTCATCCCCAGGCCGCAATGAGGGGGATACGGAAGAGGCGGAGGCCCGCCACCTCGAGATATGAGGACAGTCGTCTGCTACAACTGTAACCAGGCCGGACACTTCTCACGCAATTGCCAACAGCCACACCGTCGAGCAACCACCAGCCGAATGGCGGACACGGACTACTATACGCAAGAAGAACCTCCTGCGCAAGTCAGAGTAGCAAGCTCGGCACCACCGCAACAAAGGGCCAAAGACTGGCTAGCAGGAGTAGCCGGAGAATCGGACGATGTAAAAGACCTCATCCTCCAAGAAATGTGGGGGAAGGAGGGTTTTCAGAACGCCTGAACCCATCGGCCTGGGTGAGGGCAGTTAATTGTAATTCTGTAATCATGACTCGCTATCGGTCTCTTAGAATTCCAGTCTCGATTCGTACGAATTACGCAATGGCCGACATCAAAACACTAGTAGACTCCGGAGCAACGGACAATTTCATACGTCCTTCATTTGCCAAACGAATGGGCCTCGGGCTCCAAACACTGGAACATCCCAGGAAAATATGGAATATTGACAATACGGAAAACAAAGCGGGCAGTATCACCCACTTTGTAGACCTGGACGTGCAAACTAACCAGCGACGACAAAAGATGCGATTTTTAGTCACCGACCTCGGAAACGAGGACATAGTACTCGGATACCCCTGGCTAGCCACCTATGAACCCACAATAAACTGGAGATACGCCACTATACACGAGAAAATGCTCCCTGTCGTCATCCGATCCATCAATCCCAATAAAGAAAATCACGTCATAAGAAGCATCACCACGGAGGAAAAAGAAAACATAGTAGCGGAACTGGAGGAAGAAACCCATCTACGCACCACGGCCACGGAATTAGCTATCGAAGCTAAGCAGTTCCACGATAAAGTTGAACTCCCAGTCGCTTACCACCAATTCGCGAAGATCTTCAGCGAAGAAGCGTCCAACAGATTCCCTCCCTCCAGACCGTGGGACCATGCCATCGAATTCAAGGAAGGCACCCCGTCGGCGATCGACTGCAAGGTCTACCCCATGACACAGGACGAAGACGGCAAACTCAAAGAATTCCTAGACGAACAACTGAAGAAGGGGTACATTCGCCCATCAAAATCCCCTTACGCTTCATCCTTCTTCTTCATCAAAAAGAAAGATGGAAAACTACAACCAGTACAAGACTATAGGAAGATCAACGCCGTCACCATCCGCAACCAATACCCATTACCCCTCATTTCAGACCTCATTACCGACCTCAGCCAAGCTCACACCTACACTAAATTGGACGTCCGCTGGGGGTACAACAACGTACGCATCAAGGAAGGCGACGAACACAAGGCAGCCTTTAAAACGCGGTACGGTCTCTTCGAACCTACAGTCATGTATTTCGGACTCACCAACTCCCCGGCTACCTTCCAAACGATGATGAACACTATATACCGAGACACCATCGCAAAGCATGAGGCCAAGGGAACGGTTATACGCGTATACATGGACGATGTTACGCTCCAGCGGGCATACCTTCCGGAGTTCGGCACTCGATGGGAAACTTGGGGGTTCTTGCGGTATCACGGTGGCGACCAAGACTTTGGCTGGTCTATCTTCCGGCCGGATTCTTGAGATCTTGGGATTTGCTGAGTTCTTCTAGGGTTTGGGCAATGCCGTAGGCGATAGCGGCGAGGATATGCATAACACGGGTGGCAAAGAAGAAGAGGAGAATGTGCTCAAGCAAAGGAGACAGGATCGGAGAGGGGATAACTATACAGGGGCTGCCTGTATCTGCTTCGGTCTACTTGTAGGCTGGTAGAATACAAGAAGTCAAGCTGAGGAATATCAGCGAGATTGGGGTACTACTTATACACTTCCAAGGAGCTTTCAAGCTCAGCTTGGGGTCCGAAACTTTGTACGTATCGTCCAATCGTAAGTAAATCAACACGAGTCAGGGGCATACAGTCACAAGGTCAACAATGAGGCAAAGGTGAAACGGGGTCAGAAGTCCATCAATCGGTGGCTGAAACATACAACTCCTGGGCGCGTCAAGCCACAGGCACAATCAGACAATCCATCAGAAACTAGGAACCCTACAGTCCATGAGGCAGATCCAATCACGATCCAGGCACAAGCTCATCTGGATCCTTCTGGTGCGGGTCTAGACCAGGTCACGTGCCAGGGTCACGTGACGGGCGCTTGACATCTTCTTCGGCTATTCCCAGGGCGCTTGCCACTCCGGGTCGCGCTCGTAATGCAGGATATTTCCAGGGTCGATACCCTCACTTCTGGCGGCTGCAACCCATTCGGCACGGTACTGCTCGGCGGTACTGCACGAGTCTGCACTGGTCGTGCGGGGTTCAGGGCGAAACGTAACATTACCCTCTTTCTTGGGGAGGCGACCACGCCGAACAGCGGTGGTTTCCAGAGGGAAGTTTGTAGGGTCGAGGAGGAAACTGACAATCGTGCTTTTCAGCAGCGGGTCGAGGGGTTTCTTCTGAGGGGGTGCGGGCGGCGATCTTGAACGCATGCGCGGCTTCCAAATATCTGGGCACAAAGGGCGAATGTGGCCGTACTGCCGACAATGATGACACACCTTGGCCGCATTGACACGGATCCTCCCGGGTCTCGTGTCCATTCCATCGATATGGTCCCTGAACGGGTACCAACTACTCTCCTGGGCTTGGGCCAGTTCTTGGCGGGCTTGCTGCACCTCCGCCGCCCATGTGCCTTGAGGGGGCGTGTATTGTTCTCTCGCCTCACCAGGCGGCATCGAATAGTACACTTCTTCACGATTTGGGGGAATGAACGTATCAACGTTCTCGAAATACTGGGGAGGGGATTGTGACTTAGCTAATGGGGCAAACTGCACCCTCTTTCTTATGGCCCTTGGGTCTTCATACCCATAGTCGTAATCTGGTGTCAAGATGCTGTACGGATCTTCCTCATCGGGTCTATCCTCTGCGGAGTCTTGGAAGTCCTGGGCGTCGTAGAATTCGTCTTCGTCTTCTGTCGTGTCGTCTTCGTCTTCGCGCCATTCCGGCGGGTCCCAGGGCGACTGAGAATGTCCATCGTGGAACATCTCCCCTTTATCGGTCCATGGATCAGTGGCATCATCTGCGGGATCGGACGTGTGGCTGGGACTCAGCTCATGGCGCTCCTCCACGCTTTCCTCATCTGTCCAGGCGTCTTCGTTATCTTTGCCATCACCTTCCCCTGGGTAACAGGGCGAAAGGAGGCTCCAATCTGGCTGATCTTGCGCCTCTTCCCGGGCGGTTCCTGCCTCTTTCGGGTCAGCGTCTTCTTCGTAGTCGGGCTCGTCACCGTGGTTTTCCCATTCGCCTCCGTCATACTCTGGGCCCTCCTGAGGGAATTCGTCCTCCTCAGGGTCTCGCCTCTGGTCGTCTTCGGGGTCTTCCTGGTCATCCTCGGGGTCTTCCCATGTCGGATCGTCTGCGTATTCTTCTCTCGCGGCGCCACGCGGCATGAACGTTTTGATGAAATCGTCTTCGACGTACTGTATAAGGTCTCCGTCGTAGGAGTACCTAACGTCGTCCAGGTCCGCTAGTAGGTTATCCTGGTAAACTCCTACCTGCACACGTGCAATGAACAACGTGGCTACTTGGTAATCGCTGAATAGGGAACTTAGCTGGTCCTTGTACTCGTCCCACCATCGGATGAAACCGGGGGCTTCCTGGCTATCGCCGCGGAAGTTGCTCGGCCCGAAACTTGGTGGTGACCGCGCGTAGCTGGTGGAGGGCGTTCCAGTAGTGGCACCTCCTCGGGTTGCGTTCGTACTGCTTGGTCCTGCTTGTACGGCCTTCCTGCCGACTTTCTTCGTCGTCTTCTGGGGTGCGGCCTTCCCGCCGTCTTGGACATGCGCTGCGGCCTTGCTGCCGAACTTATGCTCTGCCTGCTTGGGTAAAGCGGCCTTCGTAATCGTTCGTGTCCTGCGTGGCATTGCGGTCTGACTTCCGACTTATCTGCAACGTTCTTGGTAGCAGTGTGTGATAGGGCAAGGAAAGAGCTTGACTTAATGTTACGCTCCAGCGGGCGTACCTTCCGGAGTTCGGCACTCGACGGGAAACTTGGGGGTTCTTGCGGTATCACGGTGGCGACCAAGACTTCGGCTGGTCTATCTTCCGGCCGGATTCTCGAGATCTTGGGATTTGCTGAGTTCTTCTAGGGTTTGGGCAATGCCGTAGGCGATAGCGGCGAGGATATGCGTAACACGGGTGGCAAAGAAGAAGAGGAGAACGTGCTCAAGCAAAGGAGACAGGATCGGAGAGGGGATAACTATACAGGGGCTGCCTGTATCTGCTTCGGTCTACTTGTAGGCTGGTAGAATACAAGAAGTCAAGCTGAGGAATATCAGCGAGATTGGGGTACTACTTATACACTTCCAAGGAGCTTTCAAGCTCAGCTTGGGGTCCGAAACTTTGTACGTATCGTCCAATCGTAAGTAAATCAACACGAGTCAGGGGCATACAGTCACAAGGTCAACAATGAGGCAAAGGTGAAACGGGGTCAGAAGTCCATCAATCGGTGGCTGAAACATACAACTCCTGGGCGCGTCAAGCCACAGGCACAATCAGACAATCCATCAGAAACTAGGAACCCTACAGTCCATGAGGCAGATCCAATCACGATCCAGGCACAAGCTCATCTGGATCCTTCTGGTGCGGGTCTAGACCAGGTCACGTGCCAGGGTCACGTGACGGGCGCTTGACATCTTCTTCGGCTATTCCCAGGGCGCTTGCCACTCCGGGTCGCGCTCGTAATGCAGGATATTTCCAGGGTCGATACCCTCACTTCTGGCGGCTGCAACCCATTCGGCGCGGTACTGCTCGGCGGTACTGCACGAGTCTGCACTGGTCGCGCGGGGTTCAGGGCGAAACGTAACAGACGACATCGGCATCGCAACCAGAGATCCAGCCGGACAAAAAGAACACGAGGAAGCAGTTTGCAACGTATTGCAAGTGGCCATGGAACACGATCTCTACTTCAAACTTGAAAAATGCCTCTTCAACAAGCCGCGAATGGATTACCTGGGGGTAATCCTTGAAAAGGGGGTAACACGCATGGACCCGGTAAAAATTTCCGGCATCAAAGACTGGCCAACGCCCACCAAGGTTCGTGACGTCCGCTCCTTCCTGGGCTTCTGCAATTTTTACCGACTCTTCATTCGCGGCTTCGCTACACACGCCAAACCACTCAACAAACTCACGAGAAAGGACACGGAGTGGAGATGGACGGACGAAGAAGACAAAGCGTTCCAAAAACTCAAAGCCCTAGTTACGGAAGAACCAGTACTTGCTCACCCGAAACTAGAGGACCCATTCGAACTTGAAGTAGACGCCTCGGGGTTCGCGACCGGAGCAGTACTACTTCAGAAGAAAGAGGACGGCAAACGACACCCACTTGGTTATTACTCGGCAACACTCAACGAAGCGGAGCGGAACTACGATATATACGACCTGGAACTACTGGCAATAGTCAAAGCACTACGACACTGGAGACCCTTATTGGCGGGATCACCCCACAAGATCAAAATCTACTCCGACCACATGAACCTTCAGTACTGGAAACTACCGCAGAAGATCAGCCGAAGAGTCGCAAGGGAAGTACTAGAACTCATGGAGTACAACTTCGAAATTCACCACATCCCAGGGAAAAATAACGGCCGTGCGGACGCACTATCCCGGCGACCCGACTATGATCAGGGAGAAAGAGATAACGAGAACGTAGTAGTACTACCAGAAGACATCTTCGCACGAACAACGACAGGACAGGCCACGGAAAACCCGCCGCAAACAGAAATCACCCTGCGATACTGGGTAGACCCTCAACAACTGAAGTTCGTAAACGGAGCATGGTACAGACAAGGGAAGTACGTCATCACCGGATCCTTGGAGGAGAAACGAAAACTTATCGCCGCACACCACGACCCTCCGGTACACGGACACCCCGGAATTGCACGAACAACGAGGCTGGTGGAACGAAGGTATTGGTGGCCAGAGTTGAAACTCGACGTCCGAAACTATGTACAAGTGTGTGCCGAATGTCAAAGGCACAAAGTCAATACACGCCCGACAAAGGCCCCACTGATGCCTATCACCCCAAAAGAAGATGCGCTCCCCTTCGAAACCATCGCGCTCGACTTCATTACTAAACTCCCAGCATCACAAGGATACGACACCATCCTGACGGTAACTGATCACGACTGTAGCAAAGCCTCAGTCTTCATCCCTTGTAACGAAGAAGTCACGGCAGAAGAAACAGCTGGACTCTACGCCGCACACGTATTCAAGCGATTCGGACTCCCATCAAAAATTATCAGTGACAGGGACCCCCGATTTGCTTCCAAGTTCACGTGGGAACTATGCCGAATCCTGGGAATCCAACAAAATATCTCTACGGCGTATCACCCCCGAACCGACGGACAATCGGAACTGTTACGTTTCGTTCTCGGACTGCCCGGACCGGTTGTGAACTCTGACGTGCTCGTGATGACTCGACACGTTAGTAGTAATACGTCATGGACTTCGGATCTTACCGCCTCGTGTTGTGCTGACTGATGACCCTCTATTGTTGTACGTGATCGTGATTAGGCTTGATGACTGATGTCCTATTGTTGTACGTGTTTCGGATTACGGTGACGACTGCGCATTCTATTATTAGGATACGCTACTTACGCTATTGGTTACTTACGAGTTCGAGCGGAGCCAGAACTAGCTCCCTTACTTGTATTTAAACATACAGTAGTACAGACCAGGATCCCCATCTTGGTCTTCTTCGAATACCACTGTCTAACTCGTCCTCTGTGCTAAGGGCTCGCAGTCGCCCTTAAGTGAACTAGCTCCGGCATATCCCTTCAAGACCAAGGGGGATCCCCGTGACCATCATCTCCATCTCTCTTCGTGAATGGTAGATTCGCCAGTAGTGCCTTACCCGCCTGGAACTACGTGCCACCTCGTCTTCGAATACCTCAACGCCAGGACAGCCCGTCTGACCCATTGTTACTACATCGTCGACAACCTTCAGTGGGAATACGTTCACACCGTCCCAAGTCCACCAGTAGGAGTTCCCGTAGAAGAAACCCTTTACACATATAGGGATTCCACCGGCACGTACCAACCTCATCCTGCAGTATTCCCACTTGCGGATACACGCAGATTCTATCCCCGAGGGAACCCACGTTACAATAGCGCCTAAGTCAGGCAGACGTCCGTGGTAGACGTTACATTAAGACCAAGATCCTTCAACGTGGCTTCCGCAGTAACAACCCGAGACCTTTGGATCCCATTCCGACCCTATCACATTGACAGAAGAGGGGAACGCAACGTCCCCAAGCAGTACCTCAAAGAGGCCTTTTGGCAAACCGAACAAGGAGACCCAGGCTACGTAGTCCTTTATACTTACAAGGACGGCAAAACCGGACTTATCCTGGTAGAATTCAACTTCGAACACACCTGTTGGACAGAACTCAAGTGGGACGCACTCCACTACAAACTACAAGTCGTCCGACCAGCCGGATCGAGTCTCAAGCTCGATATTCTACAAAGCGAAGTCACCACTAGAGATCAGTGGGGCCCCATCGACGGACAAGAAGAAGAACC
This sequence comes from Lactarius vividus, assembly GCA_021527035.1. Lineage (NCBI taxonomy): Eukaryota > Fungi > Basidiomycota > Agaricomycetes > Russulales > Russulaceae > Lactarius > Lactarius vividus. Next base: position 42,365 of record JAKELG010000214.1, on the reverse strand, counting down.
AGTCCGATCCCCTACCCCGAAGACACCAGCACCATCCCCTTCATTGGGAAGCAACCCAGAGGAGATCCGAATCCTCGAAACACAAGCCGAGGAAGAAGAAGCGCAGTTGGGACTACTAGCTGAGTCTATCCCCACAGACATGACTACTACCGTCACCGAACAACCTGCTACCTTCCAGGAACCCGCGCGCATAAGTCGCGGAGAAGGACCACCGCCTGGAGGACATGGAGGCGGAGGAGGAGGAGGAGACGACGGAGGAGGAGGCGATCCGGGAGGACCCCTCTTCACTGGACCCAACGTATCAAGCGGAACCAAACCCGAGAAGTTTATGGGCAAAGAACCCCTCGTATTCACGGGGGACCGCACCAAAGTCCAACAATTCCTCACTCAGTGGGAATTATTTGTAGAAACCAACTACGACAACCCTGCGTTCACCCTCCCCTACCGCAAAGCACTAATCTTCCTGACCTACATTCAGGGAGAACACGTCAACGAGTGGGTCCTCTCCACCACCAAGTGGGTCAAGGCCTATAAGGCCAAGCACGGCCCATACGACAAATGGATTTGGGAAGCCATCGAACTCGGCTTCCGCAACACGTTCGCTGACACTCTCGAAAAAGAAAGGGCGCAACAGGAGCTTCAGAAGGGTTTCCGCATGGAAGGACAAGACATCGACTCATACATCGCCAAATTCGAGAAGGCAGTCCGAGAAGCGGGGTACCGTTTCGACGACTCGCTTGTCCTGGACAAATTCACTAGCGGACTCCCGGTGGAATTATACAAGAACGCCTACAACTTCCATAGCCCAAACACATACGCACAGTGGAAAGTAGCTGCGCTGGAACAGCAGCGCAAGTGGATGCACCTTCAAACGCGTTTGGGGGGACGTAAACCCCCGGGACCCGGTAAGCCGGGCAATACTTCTCTCAGAACGTTCAACGCTCCAAATCGTCCGCAGCCACGCCAGGGATGGCAGGCGTTCAGGAATCATCCTGACGCCATGGACACCACGCCGGGAAGGGTTAGAGCCAGACTCGCAGGATCCGAAGAAATCGATTACGCCAAGCCCCCGTACACCCAACAAGGGGGACGTCCAAATCAGGGAATCATCGACAAGAAGAATCTACTCTGCTACAACTGTGGCAAAGCGGGCCACTTCCAACGCGACTGCCGCCAACCTCGTCGCCCGCGTACTAACGCGAACTGGCAACCTCGCCAGGGACGTGGAGCCTTCATCGAAGAAGTCCAAAGCGTGACAGAAGAACCCCTTATCCAATTCGAGGATGACGGCGGCAGTAGCCGCGGCGCCCGCGCCACCACTGATACGCCACAAGAACGGGCGACCAGCTGGATAAACGGAGTTCGAAATCTCGACGACGAGGCCAGGGACCTGGTAGTTCGGGATCTATTGGGGCGAGAGGATTTTCAAAGCGCCTAAACCCGACGGCCTGGGTGAGGGCATTACGGTGTAATTCTGTGTTCATAACGCGCTATCAATCTATGCATGTTCCAGTTTCATTGCGCGCAAGTTACGCCATGGCCGACAAAAAAGCACTAGTGGATTCCGGAGCCACAAACAACTTTATACATCCAGACTTCGTCAAACGAATGAGGCTAGGCTCCAAAGAGCTAGAACGTCATCGAAAGATCTGGAACATCGACGGCACACACAACAAAGGGGGCAAGATCACCCATTACGTGGATCTAGAAGTACAAACCAAGGGAATCGTCAAAGAGATGAGATTCCTAGTCACCGACGTAGGAGGGGAGGACATCATCCTAGGATACCCCTGGCTGGCAACCTTCCAACCCGACATCCAATGGGCCACTGCCACCCTAAACGAAGCTGAGTACCCAGTAGTCCTACGAACCATAAACCCCTCAAAACCCCGGATAGATCCGGTCATCGCTAGACTCGTACTCGAGAAACTGCTACTACCGAACAAGCAGAAGATCGAGGAACAGCTCAAAAGGGAATGCGACCTCGAAAACACTCGCCTTCGCGCAACAATGTCCACGGAAATGGCGATCAAAGCCAAGCAACATACGGAAGCAAAAACGGTACCGGAAGAATATCAAAGGCACGTCAAAATCTTTAGCGAGGAAGAATCGAACCGATTCCCACTGTCAAAACCGTGGGATCACGCAATCGACTTCAAGCCAAACGCCCCGGACACCATCGACTGCAAGGTTTATCCCATGAGCCAAGCCGAAGATGTAGCGCTTAAAGAATGGATTGACGAACAACTGGCCAAAGGATACATCAGACCATCGAAATCCCCGTACGCATCATCATTCTTCTTCATCAAAAAGAAGGACGGAAAACTACGCCCCGTACAGGACTATCGGAATATCAACAACTGGACCATACGCAATCAATATCCTCTCCCACTTATCCCAGAACTCATTGCCGATCTAAGCGGAGCTTTCATATTCACCAAACTGGATATCCGATGGGGATACAACAACGTAAGGATCAAAGAAGGGGACCAGGAGAAGGCTGCGTTTAAAACGAAATACGGACTCTTCGAACCAACGGTAATGTTTTTCGGATTGACCAATTCCCCAGCGACCTTCCAAACCATGATGAACGAAATCTGCAAAGACCTTATCGCGTATCACGAAACGAAAGGGACGACCATCAGGGTATACATGGACGACATAGGCATAGCAACTCGATCAACGGAACAGGCACATATCGACGCGGTACACGACATACTAGACCTCCTAGAAGAAAACGACCTATTCCTCAAACCGGAAAAGTGCATCTTCCACGCCCCTAGCATTGATTACCTGGGGGTAATCATTGAAAAGGGGGTGACACGCATGGACCCCGTCAAAATTTCCGGCATCAAGGATTGGCCAACCCCCAAAAACGTCAAACAGGTGCGATCATTCCTAGGTTTCTGCAACTTTTACCGCGCTTTCATTCGAAATTTTGCCACACACGCGCGACCCCTCAACAAACTCACACGCAAAGACACCGAATGGACATGGACAACCGCGGAACAAGAAGCGTTCGACAAGATCAAGAAACTCGTCACAGAAGAACCAGTACTAGCACACGCGGAACTGAAAGATCAATTCGAGCTGGAGGTGGACGCCTCGGGATTTGCAGTAGGAGCGGTACTACTCCAACGCAAGAAGGACGGCAAGAGACACCCCATAGCTTACTACTCCAACACCCTCAGCGCGGCGGAAAGGAACTACGACATCTACGACCTGGAACTGCTAGCAATCGTCAAAGCACTAAGGAACTGGCGACATTACCTAGCAGGATCCCCACACAAGATCAAAGTGTTCTCAGATCACATGAACCTTCAATATTGGCGCTCCCCACAAAAGATAAGCCGCCGAGTAGCCCGGGAAGTACTAGAACTCTCCGAATATGACATCGAGATTCACCATATCAAAGGAACGGCAAATGGAAGAGCCGACGCCCTATCTAGGCGCCCAGACTACGACCAGGGAGAAGGCGACAACGACCAAGTGACCGTACTTCCAGACGAGATCTTTGTCAGGGCCGCAGCAATAGACACCACAGAAGACCCCCTTCGTATCAACGCCACCATCTCAGTGCAAGAAATGGAAAAGGTAAACCCGGTATACGCTCAGGATGAAGACAAACTCCGCCCCTGGATAGACCCACACGGACTAAAGAAAATCGAAGGCACCTGGTACAAAGACGGACGTCGTGTAGTCACGGGAGGACTCTTGGAAAAGAGAGAACTCATCAAGAATCACCACGACCCCCCGGTATACGGACACCCGGGGATCAGCCGAACGATCAAGCTCGTGGAACGATATTATTGGTGGCCAGGCCTGAGGAATGAAGTCATGGACTACGTCAAAGGATGCGCCGAATGCCAAAGAATCAAGGTCAATACCAAAGCCGTCAAAGCACCGCTACGCCCAATATTCCCAAAACCCGAAGCTATGCCGTTTGAAACTATTGCACTGGATTTCATCACTAAACTTCCCGAAGCACAGGGCTGCGACACGATTCTCACGATAACGGATCACGATTGTACGAAAATGTCCTTATTCATTCCGTGCCAAGAAGAAATATCGGCGGAAGGGACGGCAGCCCTCTATGTCAAACACGTGTTCCCCAGATTCGGTCTACCCAGGAAAATTATTAGCGATAGAGACCCTCGATTCGCATCAAAGTTCATGCGTGAACTATGCAAGATCCTAGGCATCGAACAAAACATCTCTACGGCCTACCACCCACGGACAGACGGACAATCGGAACGAACAAACCAATGGCTAGAACAATACCTGCGATTCTGGGTCAACGAACGACAAGACGACTGGATACACTATCTCCCCATGGCTGAGTTCACCCACAACAACTGGCCCAGTGAAACCACTAAAGAATCCCCGTTCCAGCTCCTTATGGGATACAACCCGCGCGCTGATTGGACCGATAGGCCATCACCAATTCCGCAGGTGGCGCTCAGGGTCAAACAGTTCAAGGAACTCCGACAACGCGCGCAGTCACTGATGATCAAAGCGCAGCAGGGGTGGATCAAAGCAAAAGATACGCCCAAGTTCCAAATTGGAGATCAAGTGTGGCTAGAAGGACGCCACTTACGCACGCATCAACCAACGGCAAAACTCGCGGCGCGACGCCACGGCCCCTTTAAGGTCGCTCAGGTGATGTCTGCAGTCAACTATCGATTAGAACTTCCCACGCAGTGGCAGATCCACCCAGTGTTCCATGTGGACCTCCTGACGCCTTATCGCGAGACACTCACGCATGGACCCAACTATCAGCGCCCACCACCAGATTTGGTTAGTGGTGAAGAAGAATACGAAGTCGAGAAAATTCTAGACTCGCGGCGGTTCGGCAGAAGTCGCAAACTGCAGTATTTGGTCAAGTGGAAGGGGTACCCCGACTCGGATAATCAATGGGTCGATAAGGATGACGTATTCGCTGACGACGCGATAAGGGAGTTTAAAAGTTCCAACCCCGCCAGAGAAACACATATAAACGCAGGGAAACTCCAAGAGACGTCCCCATCTCCTTCCCTTACTCCCACTTCTACTCATGCGCCCTTCCTCGCCAGTCAACTTCCGCTATGTCGTCAACACCGAACTTTCGGCACCTTACCGAGTACAGTCCACGCCATCGTCACCCCTGTCGACTGCCCTCGCCCTTCACCAGCGAGGAGATCGTCCTCCTTCCCCCGGGCCATCCCCAATTCCTTCGCCGACCCCCACTGTTTATTCCGAGACCAACCAGCCCAGCCGACTTGCCTCTCAGTACGTCCCAACCCGAGCGCCCACTCCAGAGGGCGACGAACAACAGGGGTACGTCCCCAGTCGACCAGCCTCACCCCCGGGACCCGACGAAGGCGGGGACCCGTACGACCCGGCGGAGCGCCTCGAGGCGCATCAATATTTACGTTACGCCACCCATCTTACCACGACACACTCGGAAACCCCCCCGCTTTGCGGACCCACCGGGGAGGCTATCACACTACCGACGCCACATCCATCCCCGCTTCGCACAGATCAAGAGGAGGAACACGTGCAGGAGGCCGAAGATCGGCCGGAGACACCCCCACCCAGGGGGTATCAATTCAACAGGGGAGTCCATTACATTCCTTTCCAAATTCGAGACGCTCAAGAACGTCTTTGGCCCGCCCGGTATACTCAGCTCATTCTCACCGCCGACCCCTTCGTCCTGGCCTTCAGGTCAGGATGCAACCAACAATACGGAAAGCCTGTCCACGCTGTCCCCTACTACGACGAACAGTCCTCTGCCCCCACTTACACCGACGACGACCTCACGTTCCTGCTCTCCGACGCGGGACTAGTCGACTCGGTCGACCAGGCGCTCCTCCACATGAAGGATGCGACTCTCATGGCCGAGGTCCATCGATATCGCTGCATGACGTTGGGATGGCGGGGGCAGCAACATCGGTTGGCAGCGGAGCAGATGAAGATGGAGCGCATCGAGATCGAGCGCAACAGGTGTGTCGCCAGACTCCAGCGAGCGCATGCGGTGGACCGCATCGAGAACGTCCGAGCCTCGCTCCATCGGGGGCCCAAGGCGGAGCAGGACGCCGAGGAGATCGCCCGCATTAGGGCCCTTCGCGAGGTGGGCACTAACCCGCTCGCCATTATGCGTGGTCAAGCTGGGGCTTGACGCTGAAAAGGGGGTGATGTTACGTTTCGTTCTCGGACTGCCCGGACCGGTTGTGAACTCTGACGTGCTCGTGATGACTCGACACGTTAGTAGTAATACGTCATGGACTTCGGATCTTACCGCCTCGTGTTGTGCTGACTGATGACCCTCTATTGTTGTACGTGATCGTGATTAGGCTTGATGACTGATGTCCTATTGTTGTACGTGTTTCGGATTACGGTGACGACTGCGCATTCTATTATTAGGATACGCTACTTACGCTATTGGTTACTTACGAGTTCGAGCGGAGCCAGAACTAGCTCCCTTACTTGTATTTAAACATACAGTAGTACAGACCAGGATCCCCATCTTGGTCTTCTTCGAATACCACTGTCTAACTCGTCCTCTGTGCTAAGGGCTCGCAGTCGCCCTTAAGTGAACTAGCTCCGGCATATCCCTTCGAGACCAAGGGGGATCCCCGTGACCATCATCTCCATCTCTCTTCGTGAATGGTAGATTCGCCAGTAGTGCCTTACCCGCCTGGAACTACGTGCCACCTCGTCTTCGAATACCTCAACGCCAGGACAGCCCGTCTGACCCATTGTTACTACATCGTCGACAACCTTCAGTGGGAATACGTTCACACCGTCCCAAGTCCACCAGTAGGAGTTCCCGTAGAAGAAACCCTTTACACATATAGGGATTCCACCGGCACGTACCAACCTCATCCTGCAGTATTCCCACTTGCGGATACACGCAGATTCTATCCCCGAGGGAACCCACGTTACAATAGCGCCTAAGTCAGGCAGACGTCCGTGGTAGACGTTACAGGAACGCACCAATCAATGGTTGGAGCAGTATCTACGTTTCTGGGCAAACGAGCGTCAAAATAACTGGGCGGCCTTCCTACCAATAGCGGAATTCGCGCACAACAATTGGCCTCACGAGGCGACGAGGAAGTCCCCATTTTCCCTCCTCATGGGATATGACCCGCGTGCTGATTGGCTCGACAAGCCATCTCCAATCCCACAGATCACCACGAGGCTGGAACAGTTCCGAGAAGCACGGAAAGAAGCCCAGGAACTCATCAGAAAGGCGCAACTCATGTGGGTCAAACATCGAGACACCCCGAAGTTTCAAGTGGGAGACTACGTATGGCTAGAGGGACGTCACCTAAGAACCAATCAACCGACACCCAAGTTAGCGGCAAGAAGGCACGGACCCTTCAAAATCACACGCATCCTGTCACCGGTAAACTACCAACTTGAACTTCCCACACAGTGGAGCATCCACCCGGTGTTTCACATCGATCTTCTCACACCCTATCGCGAAACGCTCATGCATGGGGAAAACTTCCAGCGCCCATCACCAGATTTAGTAGAAGGAGAAGAAGAATATGAAGTCGAGAAGATTCTGGATCACCGGCATTTCGGCCGGAAGAAACGCCTGCAATACCTGATCAAATGGAAGGGGTACCCGGACTCGGAGAACCAGTGGATCGATAAGGATGACGTATTCGCAGATGAGGCCATAGCTGAGTATCAATCTTTAAATCCCCGACACGAGCATCGCTTAAGAACCACGCCAACCGAACGACAGACCCCATCATCCTCTCCTCTCATTCATCCTGGACTCCTCTACTCCATTATTTCCACTATGTCCATTCCCTCTGCCGCCGAGGCCATCGCTCGAGTTGCCAACAACACGGGCCCCGTCACCTACCAAGAGCTCGTCGACGCCTTACAATCCACCATCCCGGCCAGCTACGCCGACGGAACCAGCAACCCCGCCACTTGGTGGATCCTTTCCCAAGACGGACAGCGTATCAACGAGGTCCCTTTCACGACGGCCGAAGTTGATCGGCTTCGCGCAGCTCTCCCAGAGTCTGCGCCTACCTCACCTCGACCTCTCCCAGTTCGAGTCGAATACCGAACCGAGGAAGAGGCCCAAGACGCAAGCCACGGTCGACTGGGAACGGTGGAAGGAGCAGCGGTGGAGGCAAGTAGCGGAGGATTGGCAGCGAGAGCAGCTGAGGAAGGCAGCGGAGCGGAGGCGAGAAGCCCTTCGGAGGCGACGAGAGTGGACACGGGCGAAGAAGGAGCGCGAAGAGGCGAGGAGACAGTCCTCGAACAAGTCCGAGGAAGCTTAGCGGACCACTATCCAGCTGAGCATCCTCTCATCTCCACCACAACGGACACTGACGACCCCGCCGAAACCCCCTACGCCTGCGACACTCGCGGACGCCCCTTGTACCGAGGCGGCGTGCGGGCCGACGCACCCCCTCCATTCCCATTACTCCGATTACGACACGCAACCCTGGGGCCGCCACCCCACGGGTACCGATACAACCGCGGGGAGGACTTTGTCCATTACCCTATCACCGATGGACAAGGGCGGACGCGCCAGGCCGCGTACGTCCAAGTCATTATGGGCTCTGACCCCATCGTGCTCGGCCTAGCAGAGGACAGCGAGAAGGTCTACTCGCAGCCTCTCTACGCCGAGCCCCACGTCAAAGTCACGGGGAAGGAGCAGTACCCGCTCGAGGACATGAGCCTCTTCGCCGGCGGTTACCACGACCGCCCTCGCCTCGATCGCACGATCGGCGAGCTCCACGACGTGAGTCTAAAAGCCGAAGTCCATCGCTACAGGGCTTACGCGTACGAGGCCGAGCGAATGGGGCAACGCCTCCATCAGCTCGCCGCCGCGCTCGGAGGAATCAAGGCGGAGTTGGAACGCAGTAAGTTCCGGCTCGAAATGGCTAACACGTTGGAACGGATCGAGGAGGTACAGAGTGGGTGGATGACGGGTCCCCGCCTTCGCCAGCGTCGTGGGCGCCGCGGCTGAAAAGGGGGTGATGTCACGACTGGACTTTAAGGACTTATTGATACGGTACGAAGTTGACGCGGATACTTACTACATGGTTATGACTACAGTAGTAAGTCGCTATTAGTCATGGACTTTACGATCAGTCAGCACAGTTACAGTAGCATGTGATAGTTACTGTGACTCATTCCTAGGATAGCGGTAGTAGGGTTCGAGCTACTAACGCTACTCGTCTTTACTTACAAGAGGAGCTTTAAAGCTACCTCTAGAATCTGTATAAATAGTGGGATGCGAAGACCAAGAAGAGCCATCTTGGTCTTCTTCTCAAATACCACTCTTTCAATCGCCTCTTGCCTCAATCCCACTTCCCTTTCTTCTTTCTAAAGGGGGACAACGTCCTTATAAGTCTTGACCTTCGAGTCTAAGACCCTGGCCCTGTCGACACATCAAGTCGGAGTTGCCTTAGTACTATTGGGGCGCCTTTTGTGGATTGCCTTAGTAGTATTCTACGGGATCACTGAGACACTACGCGAGTGTCTACGACCAGCTAAGTCGTGAGCGCCCTCGTCCGAGTTCAAGTCGAACTAAAACGCTGTGGTAGCGTTACAGTGAGACTACAACTGTCTCTAACACGTCTCATTAAGTTGTGAATGATGATCATCAATGATATCTTCCAACTTGGAGTATCATTACTATGTCCCTATCAGGGACAGGACATGTGAACTACCTTGCGGAGTTCAATAAGGCTTAGAGTCAGGTGTCTGCTAATGAAGCGACATCGCACCATGTCTTAGGAGAGAAAACGGTGATTCTGTCCTGTTCTGTTCTTCACAAAGAAGAAGAGATGGACACGGAGGATGTAGAGAAACATATGCTCCAAAGAGCAGACAAGCTTCTCTATAACTTCCTTCACAAGTCACCATCATCAGACATGGTGTGCACAGGTGGCGAATAGCCAAACTCTAGCCCTAGTTGTTCCCTGAATTTAAGGAACTTAATGTGACCCAGATTCTTAGTAAAAAGATTGGCAGGGTTCTCAGCTCCTTCAATAAAGAATAATTCTATCTTCTTTTCACGGATCACATCACGAATGTAATGGTGACGTAGATCAATATGTTTGATCCGTTTTTCCTGAACAGGATTAGAAGATAAAAATATGGAGCCTTGATTATCTCTGCACAATGGAATTGGTCCAAGGTTTATTCCAAGCTCACTAAAGAGCAAGTGAATCCAGACCAATTGTCTGCTTGTATCACACAGCGACATGTACTCTGCTTCAGTGGATGAGAGCGCAATAGATTTCTGCACTCTAGAATTCCAGCAGAATACTCCATTTGCCATTTTTACTAAGTAGCCCATAGTGGACTTTCTGGTGACTGGGTCAGAAGCCCAATCAGAATCTGCATATGCTATTATACCACCATCGCTTTTGCCATTAAAGACTAAAGCATAGTTTGAGGTACCAAGTAAATAGCGGCATATGTAAAGTGCACACTTGTAATGGTCCTCAGATGGGTTGGCAGCAAACTGCACCATTTTTGTAACAGCATAGGCAATATCTGGTCGCGTACCAATCATAATGTATAGGAGAGATCCTATCACTTGTTGGTAGGATGCTCGGAGTTCTGGGGTTGCAGTTCCCTTATTAGGGGATGGATGATACCCTTCCAGTAGTGGAGTGGGTACTGATTTGGCATTAATCAGATTAAAACACTGCAGCACTTTCTGAAGGTAGTCCTGCTGATCTAGTAGGAGTCTACCCTTAGAGCGTAGTATGCGCATGCATAAGAACTCTTTGGTATCACCAAGGTCTCTGCATTCCCATATTTCCATGAAGCGTCTCTTCAGGGATGCTATGTCCTTTTTACTTTTTCCAAGGAAGAGGACATCATCGACATAAACAATAACTACGGTGTTTTGTCTTCATTCACAAACAGACCTGAGTCTGATTGAAGTCGTGTGCAGCCAAGGGTGCTCATAGACTTATCCAGCGCTCTCCACCAAGCAAGTGCAGCTTGTTTAAGTCTGTAAATAGCTTTCCTAAGGCGCATGACTTTATTTTGTTGGCTAGGGTCTTTAAACCCTTCACGTTGTTCCATGTAGAGTTCCTCATCAAGGTCTCCATACAGGAAGGCAGTTTTGATGTCAAGTCCAGAGATGTGCCAATCCTTCAGCGCTGTAAGCACGAGCATCATCCGGACAGTCTCAAACCGTACCACTGGCAAGAATATGTCGTCATAATCTATGCCTTCAACCTGAGAAAAGCCTTTGGCAACTAGCCTGGCCTTTTTACGGCCATCTGACTTTAAGTCAAATACCCATCTATTCTTGATTACCCTTCTGCCTTTTGGCGGGTTAACAAGATCATAGACTTTGCATTTGCGAAGAGAAGCAAGCTCTTCTTGGCACGCATTACACCACTCCTCCTGGGGTTCACTTGGCATTTTAAGAATGTCCCGATAGGTCCATTTGCGAATATTAGAGGTATCATGTTACGTTCCGTCTGTGGACTGCCCGGCCCGGTTGTGGACTCTGACGTATTCACGATGACTTGGTATGTCGGAAGTAATGTGTCATGGACTTCGGATCTAGTTGCCTCATGTCCCGGCTGACTGATGACTTCTATTGTTGTACGAGATGTGGCTTACTATGCTGACTGATGTTCTCTATTGTTGTACGTGACTCAGATTACGATGACGACTGCGCATTCTATTATTAGTTTACGCTACTTACGCTATTGGCTCAGTACGAGTTCGAGCGGGGCTAGAATTGGCTCCCTTACTTGTATTTAAGTTCACAGTAGTACGGACCAGGATCCCCATCTTGGTCTTCTTCCAATACCACCATCTCTACTCATCTTCTGTGCTAAGGACTCGCGGTGTCCTTAAAGTGAACTAGCTCCGGCATATCCCATCGTGACCAAGAGGGGATCCCCGTGACCTCGTCTCCATCTTCCCTTGTGAATGGTAGACTCACCGACCGTGACTTATCCACCTGAAACCACATGTCATCTCGTATTCGAATACCTCAACTCTCGTACCACCAGACCAACCCATTGTTACTACATCCTTGACAACCCCCGGTGGAGATACGTGCGCAAGGTTGACAACCCCCCCCCTGGTGTGCCTCTCGACCTTCCTCTCTACACTTATCGCGACTCGGCCGGTGCCTTTCAGAGACATCCTGCCGTCTTCCCCGAAGTCTCCAGCAACCATCACTGGTACCCCAAAGGGAACCCACATTACAACAGCGTCTAAGTCAGACGAACATCCGTGGTAGATGTAACATTAAGACCAAGATCCTTCAACGTGGCTTCCGCAGTAACAACCCGCGATCTTTGGATCCCGTTTAGACCGTATCACATCGACAGAAGAGGGGAACGCAACGTCCCCAAGCAATATCTCAAAGGAGCCTTTTGGCAGACAGAACAAGGAGACCCAGGCTACGTAGTTCTCTACACCTATAAGGACGGCAAAACCGGACTCATCCCCATAGAATTCAACTTCGACCACACCTGTTGGACGGAAATCAGGTGGGACGAACTCCACAGCAAATTACAAGTCGTCAGACCAGCAGGATCCGGCCTCAAACTTGACATCCTTCAGAACGAAGTCACCACCAGAGATCAGTGGGGCCCTATAGACGGACAAGAAGAAGAACCAATCCGTTCACCCACTCCCAAGACACCTGCACCATCCCCTTCACTAGGGAGCAACCCCAAAGAAATCCGTATCCTCGAAGCCCAAGCCAAGGAAGAAGAACTACAGTTGGGACTATTAGCTGAGTCCATCCCTACAGACATGACTACTACGATCACCGAGCAACCTACTACGTTCCAGGAGCCCGCGCGTATCAGCCGCGGAGGAGGTCCGCCATCTGGAGGACCAGGAGGAGGCGATGAAGGAGGAGACCCCGGAGGACCCCTCTTCTCCGGACCAAATGTGTCAAGCGGAACCAAGCCCAAGAAGTTCATGGGCAAAGAACCCCTCGTATTTACCGGGGATCACACCAAAGTTCAACAGTTCCTCACTCAATGGGAGCTGTTCGTAGAAACCAATTATGACAACCCTGCGTTCACTCTCCCCTACCGTAAAGCGCTGATCTTCCTCACTTACATCCAAGGGGATCACGTCAATGAATGGGTCCTGTCCACCACCAAATGGGTCAAGGCATACAAGGCCAAGCACGGACCCTACGACAAATGGATCTGGGAGGCCATTGAACTCGGCTTCTGCAACACGTTCGCTGACACACTCGAGAAGGAGAGAGCGCAACAAGAACTTCAGAAGGGCTTCCGAATGGAAGGGCAAGATATCGACTCTTACGTCGCCAAATTTGAGAAAGCGGTTAGAGAAGCAGGATATCGCTTCGATGACTCCTTAGTCCTCGACAAGTTCACCAGTGGACTCCCGGTGGAACTTTACAAGAATGCGTATAACTTCCACTGCCCAAACACATACGCTCAGTGGAAGACAGCTGCGCTCGAGCAACAACGCAAGTGGATGCATCTGCAAATGCATTTGGGGGGACGCAAACCCCCAGGACCTGGTAAGCCGGGCAATAATTCTCTAAGAACTTTCAACGCTCCAAATCGCCCTCAGCAGCCGCGCCAAGGATGGCAAGCATTCCGGAATCACCCGGACGCCATGGACACCACCCCCGGGAGAGTTCGCGCTCGACTCGCAGGTTCCGAAGAGATCAACTACACTCGACCCCCGTACATGCCACAAGGAGGACGCTCCCAAGGAAAAGGAGTTGTAGACATGAAGAACATCAACTGTTACAACTGTGGGAGGCTCGGACACATGTCCCGCGATTGCCGCCAACCCCGCAAACCGCATGTCAACACGAATTGGCAACCTCGCCAAGGAAGGGGAGCATTCATCGAAGAGGTCCAGAGCGTCCAAGACGAACCCCTGATCCAATTCGAAGAAGACGGCGGCAGTAGCCGCGGCGCCCGCACCACCACTGATACGCCGCAAGAACGGGTGACCAGCTGGATAAACGGAGTCCGAAACCTTGACGATGAAGCCAGGGATCTGGTAGTTCGGGACCTGTTAGGGCAAGAGGATTTTCAAAGCGCCTAAACCCAACAGCCTGGGTAAGGGCATTACAGTGTAATTCTGTGTTCATAACACGCTATCAATCTATGCATGTTCCAGTTTCATTGCGCGCAAATTACGCCATGGCCGACAAACGAGCACTCGTGGACTCCGGAGCCACCAACAACTTCATACATCCGGACTTTGTCAAGCGAATGAGGCTAGGCCTCAAAGAACTAGACCGTCATCGAAAGATCTGGAATATCGACGGCACACATAACAAGGGGGGCAAAATTACCCACTGTGTGGATCTAGAAGTACAAACCAAGGGAATTGTCAAGGAAATGAGATTCCTAGTAACCGACGTAGGAGGAGAAGACATCATACTGGGATACCCATGGTTGGCTACGTTCCAACCCAACATCCAGTGGGCTACAGCCACCTTAAACGAAGCTGAGTACCCCATTGTCCTTCGAACCATCAACCCCACGAAACCTCGAATAGATCCGATCATCGCACGCCTCGTACTAGAAAAACTGCTGCTACCCAATAAGCAAAAGATCGAAGAGCGACTCAAAAGGGAATGCGACCTCGAAAATACCCGTCTGCGCGCAACAATGTCAATGGAAATGGCGATCGAAGCTAAACAGTACACAGAGAAGAAAGCAATCCTGGAAGAATATCAACGACACGTCAAAATCTTTAGCGAGGAAGAGTCAAATTGATTCCCGCTGTCGAAACCCTGGGATCACGCGATCGACTTCAAACCAAACGCACCGGACACGATAGATTGCAAGGTTTACCCAATGAGTCAAGTGGAGGACAAAGCGTTGAAGGAATGGATAGACGAACAATTGGCTAAGGGGTACATTAGACCCTCTAAATCTCCGTACGCATCATCATTCTTTTTCATCAAAAAGAAGGACGGAAAGCTACGCCCCGTACAGGACTATAGGAACATCAATAACTGGACAATACGCAACCAATATCCACTCCCGCTCATCCCAGAACTCATAGCCGACCTCAGTGGAGCATTCATGTTCACCAAACTGGATATTCGCTGGCGGTATAACAACGTAAGAATCAAAGAAGGCGATCAGGAGAAAGCGGCATTCAAGACAAAATACGGACTTTTCGAACCCACGGTAATGTTCTTCGGACTAACAAACTCCCCGGCAACCTTCCAAACCATGATGAATGAAATCTGCAAAGACCTCATTGCGTACCACGAGACCAAAGGCACGATCATCAGGGTGTACATGGACGACATAGGCATAGCAACCCGATCCACGGAGCAAGCACATATTGACGCGGTACACGACGTATTAGACCTCCTAGAAGAAAACGACCTATTCCTCAAACTGGAAAAGTGCATCTTCCACGCCCCTAGCATCGATTACCTGGGGGTAATCATTGAAAAGGGGGTGACACGCATGGACCCCGTCAAAATTTCCGGCATCAAAGACTGGCCAACCCCAAAAAACATCAAACAGGTGCGATCATTCTTGGGCTTCTGCAACTTCTACCGTGCTTTCATCCGAAACTTTGCCACACACGCCCGCCCCCTCAACAAACTCACACGCAAAGACACAGAATGGACATGGACAACAACGGAACAGGAAGCATTCAACAAGATCAAGAAGCTTGTCACAGAAGAACCAGTCCTCGCACACGCTGAGCTAAAAGACCAATTCGAACTGGAAGTAGACGCCTCTGGGTTCGCAGTAGGAGTGGTACTCCTCCAACGCAAAAAAAGACGGCAAAAGACACCCCATCGCATACTACTCAAACACCCTCAGCGCAGCGGAACGGAACTACGACATCTACGACCTAGAACTCCTCGCAATCGTGAAAGCACTCCGGAACTGGCGCCACTACCTAGCAGGATCGCCGCACAAGATCAAAGTTTTCTCGGATCACATGAACCTCCAATATTTGCGCTCCCCACAAAAGATAAGTTGCCGAGTAGCCCAGGAAGTACTAGAACTCTCAGAGTATGACATCGAGATTCACCACATTAAAGGAACGGCAAATGGACGAGCCGATGCCTTATCTAGACGCCCAGACTACGATCAAGGAGAAGGCGACAACAACCAAGTCACGGTTTTACCCGATGAAATCTTCGTCAGGGCCGCAGCAATAGATACAACGGAAGATCCCCTCCGAATCAACGCCACCATCTCTGTACAAGAGATGGAAAAGATAAATCCGGTATATGCTCAAGAAGACGACAAACTCCGCCCCTGGATAGACCCGCACGGACTAAAGAAGATCGAAGGTACCTGGTACAAGGACGGACGCCGAGTGGTCACAGGGGGACTCCTAGAAAAAAGAGAACTCATCAAGAACCACCACGACCCTCCCGTATACGGACACCCAGGAATCAGCCGAACCATCAAACTCATAGAGCGATACTACTGGTGGCCAGGGCTCAGAAACGACGTCATGGACTATGTCAAAGGATGCGCCGACTGTCAACGTATCAAGGTCAACACCAGGGCCATCAAGGCGCCACTGTGCCCAATATTTCCAAAACCCGAAGCTATGCCCTTTGAAACCATTGCGCTCGATTTCATCACTAAACTCCCCGAAGCACAGGGATGCGATACAATCCTTACGATAACGGACCATGACTGTACAAAGATGTCCCTGTTCATCCCATGTCAAGAAGAGATATCGGCCGAAGGCACAGCCGCACTATACGTCAAACACGTGTTCCCTCGATTCGGACTACCAGGGAAAATAATCAGCGACCGAGACCCCAGATTCGCCTCAAAATTCACACGCGAATTGTGCAAACTCCTGGGAATCGAACAGAATATCTCCACGGCCTACCACCCACAAACGGACGGGCAATCGGAACGCACAAATCAGTGGTTAGAACAATACCTGAGGTTTTGGGTCAACGAACGACAGGACGACTGGATTCACTATCTTCCCATGGCTGAGTTCACGCACAATAACTGGCCAAGCGAAACCACTAAAGAATCTCCTTTCCAGCTCCTCATGGGGTACAATCCTCGCGCTGATTGGACCGATAGGCCATCACCAATCCCACAGGTGGCGCTCAGGGTCAAACAATTCAAGGAACTCCGACAGCGCGCGCAATCACTGATGATCAAAGCGCAGCAGGGGTGGATCAAGGCAAAAGATATGCCCAAGTTCCAAATAGGGGATCAAGTATGGCTAGAAGGACGCCACTTACGCACCCACCAACCAACGGCGAAACTAGCGGCGCGACGCCACGGCCCATTTAAGGTCGCCCAGGTGATGTCCGCAGTCAACTACCGCTTAGAACTTCCCACGCAGTGGCAGATTCACCCAGTGTTCCATGTGGACCTCCTGACGCCTTATCGTGAAACACCCACACACGGACCCAATTATCAGCGCCCACCGCCAGATCTGGTTGAGGGAGAAGAAGAATACAAAGTCGAGAAGATTCTGGACTCTCAGCGATTCGGCAGAAGTCACAAATTGCAATACCTGGTCAAATGGAAGGGGTATCCGGACTCGGACAACCAGTGGGTCAATAAGGATGACGTATTTGCCGACGACGCGATAAGGGAGTTTAAAAATTCCAACCCCGCTTGTAACGGAAGGACTATACGAGTACGAGAACGGACGCTTACTACACGGTTGTGACTACAGTAGTAAGTAGAAATTAGTCACGGACTTCGGATCAGTCATCACGAGTAATACTGGCATGTGATTGTTAGTATTACTCATTACTAGGATAGCTGTAGTAGGGTTCGAGCTACTTACGCTACAGGATATCGGACTCATGGAGGAGCTTTAAAGCTACCTCTTATATGTATAAATAGTGGGCTCGGAAGACCAAGATACGCCATCTTGGTCTTCTTCATAATACCACTTCTAAATCGTTCTCTTCGGACCTTCGCGTCTCGACTTGCTGTTACCCTTGACCTTCGAGTCTAAGGATCGTCATCATTTCGCATCATCAAGTACTCGTCACTCTAGTCCTCGCCCTGCGAGCCCTCTGGACCACCTTAGTCGTTTATCAAGGGATCCTTCGCACTTATCTACGACATAACGAGACTCACTAAGTTGTGAACGCCTTCATACGTGTCCTAGTCGGACTAACGCCGTGGTAGCGTTACATTAAGACCAAGATCTCCCCCAACCGTGGCGTTCACCACAAGAGACCAGTGGAGAAACTTTCGAACCTATACCCTCGAAACAAGAGGAGAACGATCAGTACCACAACGATTTCTAGGAGCAGCTAGGTGGAGGGAATACAGAGGAGACACAGGATACTTCGTCGACTTCCCAGGAGAGGCTATCAGATACTGACCAGTTGAGTTTAACTACTCCAATTTCTGTTGGACGGAAATTACGTGGAACCCGATAGATAATCGGTGGGACGTAGTAAGACCAACAGGAAGACACTATCGCTGCAACATTGACTCAAGAGAACTTCACGGAGACGACTGGGGATCACTCGACGGAGATAGCAGCGACGAAGAAGAAGTAGAACAGCCAAGGGAGCAATCACCCTCAGAGTCAAGTCACGAAGAACCAATAGAAGAACACACCGCAATGGAAAGCGAAGCACGACCGGGAACAGGAGACGACTCAAGTCTACTAGCTCACATAGCCGAGTCCTTACACATCACAGTCCCAGAAGAGATTCATATCAGAAGTCCCATGGCTACAGTCACAGAAGTCCAAGCCATAGAAGAAGTACGACGTATCAGGGAAGAAGCCGAAGCCATCCTTAACCCTATAAACCCCTCCACGGGTCACAGAATGACGGCAGACGACGCCGCCCTATTCAGAGCAATAGGCCCGGACCAACCCGACCCACCAACAGGACCACCGCCACCACCTGGCGGATTACCAGGGGGATTTCCTGGACAAGGACCCACAGGAGGGGGATTCCCAGGAGGAGGACGACCCCCCAGAGGAGAAGGACCACCGGGACCACCAGGAGGAGGACCCCCTCCCGGACTAGGAGGAGGCGGGGGACACGGATCGGACAGACTATCAGGTGAACCCCCGACAGTATACGATGGAGACCGTACTAAATACGAAGCCTTTTTGACACAATGGCACGTATACTGGGGGATGAACCTGGACGCCCCCATCATGCAAAATGAATACCGACGATCACTCCTCTTCCTGGGATACGTCAAAGGAGTCAACGTAAGCGAATGGACGCTGACCATGCTCGAATGGTTGAACCGAGAAGTATGGAGAGGAGTAAGCCAGTACTCCCAAACCCTGTGGAATCACATCGCCACCGAGTTCGCCAAACGATTCTCCAATATCTTGGAAGAAGAACAAGCCCAAGCCGAACTCCAGAAAGGGATTAAAATGACAGGAGAAGATATTGACGCGTACGTAGTCCAATTCGAACGCCTGGCAAGGAAAGCTCATTACAACCTAAACGACCGACAAACCATCGACCGATTCACGGCGGGATTGCCACGAGCCCTGTTCATGAAGGTATACGAACTAGACGAGCCTCATACATTTGAAGACTGGAAGAGATGTGCGCTACGACGACAAAAACAGTACATCCACATGAAGGCGCGTCTCGATAACTTCAAAAGCAAAACCCCCCCTTCATCCACACAACCCCGCTGGAGACCACAACCCCCCAACTGGGGACCACCACGAGGACCGCCACCACCCAGATTCGATCCAAACGCAATGGACACATCGGCAGACAGAACGCGCGTGTCGCGGATGGACTTCACGGACTTACAGTACGAGTTGAGAGAGGATTTGGACCCTTACTATACGGTTATGACTACGGTAGTAAGGAGGTATTAGTCATGGACACATAGCATCAGTCAGCACAAGTCGTACTAACATGTGATAGTTAGTATGACTCATTACTAGGATAGCTGTAGTAGGGTTCGAGCTACTTACGCTACGGGATAACGATTCGGAGAGGAGCTTTAAAGCTACCTCTGAAATATGTATAAATAGTGGTTCGTGAAGACCAAGAACGGCATCTTGGTCTTCTTCTCAAATACCACACTCATAACTCGTCTTCTAGAAGGCTTCATAGCCTTCCTTCCGCTCAAGGGACGATTGTCTTGTTAATCTTGACCTTCGAGTCTAAGATCCTGGCCCTTTCGACGCGTCAAGTCGGAGTTGCCCTCGTACTGTTGGGACGCGTACTGTGGATCACCTTGGTGGTATTCTACGGAATCACTGAGACGCTTCAAGCATTGCTTAGACCAGCTAAGTCGTGAACGCCCTAGTCCGAGTTCAAGTCGAACTAAGCGCCGTGGTAGCGTTACATTAAGACCAAGATAGCCAACCGTGGCGTTCACTACAAGAGACCAGTGGAGAAACTTTCGACCCTATAGCCTCGAAACCAGAGGAGAACGATCAGTACCACGACGATTTCTAGGTGCAGCCAGGTGGAGGGAATATCGAGGAGACACCGGCTACTTTGTGGACTTCCCAGGAGAAGCAATCAGATACCGACCAGTTGAGTTCAACTACTCAAATTTCTGTTGGACGGAAGTTACGTGGAACCCCATAGACAATCGGTGGGACGTAGTAAGACCAGTAGGGAGGAACTACCGCTGCGATATAGATTCAAGAGAACTCCACGGAGACGATTGGGGATCGCTAGACGGAGACAGTAGTAGCAGCGACGAAGAAAAGCAACCCAGAGAACAAGCCCCCTCAGAATCAAGCCACGAAGAACCAATCGAAGAACACACAGCCACGGAGAGCGAAGCCAGACCAGGAACAGGAGACGACTCGAGTTTACTAGCCCACATAGCTGAGTCCCTCCACATCACAGTACCCGAAGAAATTCACATTCGAAGTCCTATGGCCACAGTAACAGAAACACAAGCGATGGAAGAAGTACATCGTATCAGGGAGGAGGCAGAAGCCATCCTCAACCCCATCAACCCTAGCACTGGACACCGGATGACTGCGGACGACGCCGCCCTCTTCAGAGCAATAGGGCCAGACCACCCAGACCCACCAGAAGGACCCCCACCACCACCAGGAGGACTTCCGGGAGGATTCCCCGGACAAGGGCCAACAGGAGGAGGCTTCCCGGGAGGAGGACCACCACCAGGAGGAGGAAGACCACCAGGAGGAGGACCTCCGACAGGAGGACCAGGAGGGGACACGGATCAGACAGACTCTCAGGTGAACCTCCGAATGTCTTTGACGGCGATCGCACTAAATACGAAGCGTTCCTCACGCAATGGCACGTCTATTGGGGAATGAATCTCGACGCCCCCATTATGCAAAACGAATACCGACGATCCCTTCTCTTCCTGGGATACGTCAAAGGAATCAACGTCAGCGAATGGACGTTGTCCATTCTCGAATGGCTGAACCGGGAGGTACGACGAGGAGTAAGTCAGTACTCCCAGACGCTATGGAACCACGTCGCAACCGAGTTCGCCAAACGATTCTCGAATATACTCGAGGAAGAACAAGCGCAAGCAGAGTTACAGAAGGGAATCAAAATGACGGGAGAAGATATTGATGCGTACGTGGTCAAATTCGAGCAACTAGCCAGAAAAGCTCACTACAACCTAAACGACCGACAAACCATCGACCGGTTCACCGCGGGGTTACCACGAGCCCTGTTCATGAAAGTCTATGAACTGGACGAACCACATACGTTTGAAGACTGGAAGAGGTGCGCGTTACGAAGGCAAAAACAATACATACACATGAAAGCACGCCTCGACAATTTCAAAACCAAAACGCCGCCATCATCGGCACAACCCCGCTGGAGGCCGCAACCCCCCAACTGGGGCCCGCCACGAGGACCACCACCTCCCAGATTCGACCCAAACGCAATGGACACGACGGCAGACAGGACACGTGCAAGAGTAGCAGAAGTAGGAGACGCAAACAGACCCTTCATTCCAAGGCCGCAACGAGGAGGATATGGAAGAGGAGGAGGACCCCCGCCCCGAGACATGAGGACAGTCGTCTGCTACAACTGTAATCAGACTGGGACACTTCTCACGAAACTGCCAACAGCCACGCCGCCGGGCAACCACGAGCCGAATGGCAGATACGGACTACTACACACAAGAAGAACCACCCGTACAAGCCAGAGTCACAAACACGGCACCACCCCAACAAAGAGCCAAGGACTGGCTGGCAGGAGTGGCTGGAGAATCGGACGACGTAAAAGACCTGATCCTCCAAGAAATGTGGGGGAAGGAGGGTTTTCAGAACGCCTGAACCCATCGGCCTGGGTGAGGGCGGTTAATTGTAATTCTGTAATCATGACTCGCTATCGGTCCCTTAGAATTCCAGTCTCGATTCGCACGAATTACGCAATGGCCGACATAAGAACATTGGTAGACTCCGGAGCAACGGACAACTTCATACGTCCCTCGTTTGCAAAAAGAATGGGTCTAGGACTCCAAGTACTGGATCACCCCAGGAAGATATGGAATATCGACAATACGGAAAACAAAGCGGGCAGTATCACCCACTTTGTCGATCTAGACGTACAAACTAACCAACGTCGACAAAAAATGCGTTTCTTAGTTACTGACCTGGGAAACGAGGACCTAGTACTTGGATATCCTTGGTTGGCAACCTACGAACCGACGATAAACTGGAGATACGCCACCATACATGAAAAAATGCTCCCAGTCGTCATACGATCCATCAACCCCAACAAAGAAGACCACGTCATAGGAAATATCATTACGGAAGAAGAAAAGGAAGACGCAGTAGCGGAACTAGAGGAAGAAAGCCACCTACGCACTACAGCCACGGAACTGGCAATCGAAGCTAAGCAGTTCCACGATAAAGTAGAACTCCCCCCGGCTTACCAACAATTCGAAAAGATCTTCAATGAAGAAGCCTCTAACCGGTTTCCTCCCTCCCGATCGTGGGATCACGCTATCGAATTTAAAGAAGGCACTCCATCAGCGATCGACTGCAAGGTCTACCCTATGACACAAGAAGAAGACGGTAAACTCAAGGAGTTCCTAGATGAGCAGTTGAAGAAGGGATATATCCGCCCGTCCAAATCTCCCTATGCCTCGTCCTTCTTCTTCATCAAAAAGAAAGACGGAAAGCTACGACCGGTACAGGACTACAGAAAGATAAATGCAGTCACCATCCGCAATCAGTACCCACTACCCCTCATCTCGGATCTCATCACGGACCTCAGCCAAGCACACACTTATACAAAGCTAGACGTCAGATGGGGGTATAACAACGTACGTATCAGGGAAGGAGATGAACACAAGGCAGCTTTCAAAACGCGGTACGGGCTTTTCGAACCTACCGTCATGTATTTCGGACTCACCAACTCCCCGGCAACCTTCCAAACCATGATGAACACGATCTACCGAGATACGATCGCGAAACACGAGGCAAAAGGAACGATCATACGCGTCTACATGGACGACATTGGCATCGCAACCAGAGATCCGGCAGGACAAAAAGAGCATGAAGAGGCAGTCCGCGACGTACTGCAAGTCGCCATGGAGCACGACCTCTACTTCAAACTCGAAAAATGCCTCTTCCACAAACCGCGAATGGATTACCTGGGGGTAATCCTTGAAAAGGGGGTAACACGCATGGACCCGGTAAAAATTTCTGGCATCAAGGACTGGCCTACACCTACAAAGGTCCGTGACGTACGCTCCTTCCTAGGCTTCTGCAATTTTTACCGGCTTTTCATTCGTGGCTTTGCCACACACGCCAAACCCCTCAACAAACTCACGAGGAAGGATACGGATTGGAGGTGGACGGAAGAAGAAGACAAAGCGTTCCAAAAACTCAAGACTCTAGTCACAGAAGAACCAGTACTCGCCCATCCGAAACTAGACGAACCATTCGAACTCGAAGTAGACGCCTCAGGATTCGCCACTGGAGCAGTACTCCTCCAGAAAAAGGAAGACGGCAAACGACATCCGATCGGATACTACTCAGCCACACTTAACGAAGCGGAACGAAACTACGACATATATGACCTAGAACTACTGGCCATAGTCAAAGCACTGCGACACTGGAGACCCCTGCTAGCTGGTTCGCCGCACAAGATCAAAATCTATTCCGACCACATGAATCTCCAGTACTGGAAACTACCACAGAAAATCAGCCGAAGGGTCGCTAGGGAAGTACTAGAGCTCATGGAATACAACTTCGAGATTCACCACATCCCAGGAAAGAAAAACGGTCGCGCCGATGCACTATCCAGACGACCCGACTACGACCAAGGAGAACGGGATAACGAGAATGTAGTGGTGCTACCAGAAGACGTCTTCGTGCGAACAACGGTGGTACAAGCGGCTCAAGACCCACCACAGACGGAACTCACTCTGCGGTACTGGGTAGACCCCCAGCAGCTGAAGTTCGTAAACGGAGCATGGTACAGACAAGGAAAGTACGTCATTACAGGGTCACTAGACGAGAAACGAGAACTCATCGCCGCACATCACGACCCCCCGGTACACGGACACCCGGGAATTGCGCGAACCACAAGACTGGTAGAACGGAGGTACTGGTGGCCAGAGCTGAAACTGGACGTCCGAAACTATGTACAAGGATGCGCCGAATGCCAACGACACAAAGTCAACACCCGACCTACGAAAGCCCCACTTGTACCCATTACGCCGAAAGACGACGCCCTGCCATTTGAAACAATAGCCCTTGATTTCATCACCAAACTCCCAATGTCACATGGGTACGATACCATCCTAACAGTAACAGACCACGACTGCAGCAAAGCCTCGGTATTCATCCCCTGTAACGAGGAAATCACGGCAGAGGAAACAGCGGGACTCTACGTGACGCATGTCTTCAAACGTTTCGGACTACCATCGAAGATCATTAGTGACCGGGACCCCCGATTTGCCTCCAAATTCACACGGGAACTGTGCCGAGTCTTGGGAATTCAACAAAACATCTCCACGGCGTATCACCCTAGAACAGATGGGCAATCAGAACGCACCAATCAGTGGTTAGAGCAATACCTCCGCTTTTGGGCAAATGAACGCCAAGACAACTGGGCGGCCTTCCTACCAATAGCAGAATTCGCACACAACAACTGGCCCCACGAGGCAACAAGGAAGTCCCCGTTCTCTCTCCTTATGGGTTACGACCCACGCGCTGATTGGCTCGATAAGCCGTCCCCTATCCCACAGGTCACCACGAGGCTGGAACAATTCCGAGAAGCCCGAAAAGAGGCCCACGACCTTATCAAAAAGGCACAATCGATGTGGGTAAAACACAGGGATACGCCTAAACTCCGCGTTGGAGACTATGTGTGGCTGGAAGGACGTCATCTAAGGACCAATCAGCCGACGCCGAAACTAGCAGCAAGACGGCATGGACCCTTCAAAATCACACGAGTCCTGTCGCCCGTGAACTATCAATTGGAACTTCCCACACAATGGAGTATACACCCGGTGTTCCACATCGATCTTCTCACGCCTTATCGCGAAACGCTCATGCACGGAGAAAATTTCCAGCGCCCACCACCAGATTTGGTAAAAGGGGAAGAGGAATACGAGGTCGAGAAGGTCCTGGATCACCGGCATTTCGGTAGAAGAAGACGCCTACAGTACCTGATCAAATGGAAGGGATACCCCGACTCGGAGAACCAGTGGGTCGATAAAGATGACGTATTCGCCGACGACGCCATAGCTGAGTACAAATCATTGAATCCCCGATCTACCAACAACTTAAAAGCTCGAAGGGTGTCATCGGAAACCCCATCTCCCTCTCCACTCACACATCCTGGCTTCCTCTCATCCCTCTTCCATACAATGTCCATTCCCTCTGCCGCCGACGCCATCGCACGCGTTGCCTCAAACACGGGCCCCATCACCAGTCAAGAGCTCATCACCGCCCTACAGAGCCTCGTCCCCGCCGAACACACCGCCGACACCAGCAATGTCGCCAGCTGGTGGCTCGTCACCGAAGACGGCCAACGTCTCAACCGCACCCCCCTTACGACGCCCGAAGTTGATAGGCTTCGCGCAGCTCTCTGCGACGACGAGGAGTCCGATCCTCGACCTCTCCCGGTACGAGTGGAGCAGTGGGTCGAGGAGCCCGTCACCAGCAACGTTACGGTGGCAAGACTGGAAGCGAGAGGAGAAGTGGAGGCAAGTAGCGGAGGATTGGAGGAAGGAGCAGCTTCGGAGGGCGACCGAACGGCGGTCGGAGATGATGGAGCGGAGGAAGCAAGGGGCGCAAGAGCGGATGAAACAATACTGGAGCAGACGCACGGAAGCCTCCAGGATTTCTACCCAGATGAGCACCCGCTCATTGTCACCGCCACCGATACTGACGACCCCCGTGAGACCCCCTACGCCTGCGACACCGCCGGGCGTCCGCTGTACCGAGGAGGAGTCCGAGCAGACGCTCCTCCCCTCTTCCCGCTCCTCCAACTCCGCCACCGAGCCTTAGGGCCGCCCCCACACGGGTACAAGTACAATCGGGGGAACGACTTCGTCCACTACCCCGTCACCGATGGAGAGGGGTGCACCTGTCAAGCGGCGTACGTCCAGGTTATCATGAACGCGGACCCGCTTGGTGCTGGGGCTGGTGGAGCATAGCGAGAAGGTGTACTCGAAGCCTCTATACGCGGAGCCACAGGTGCGGGCCAGAGGTAAGCCCCACTATCCCCAGGAGGACCTCATGGTCTTCGCCGGCGGTTACCACGACCGCCCCCGTTTCGATCGCGCCCTCGAGGAGCTGCACGACACGAGCCTCAAGGCGGAGGTTCATCGCTACCGCTCCTACGCGTACGAGGCCGAGCGTATGGAGCAGCGCCTCCATCAGCTGGCCGCCGCGTTGGGGGGCATTAAGGGGGAACTGGCGCGCAGTAAGTTCCGCCTCGAGATGGCTAACACCCTCGAATCGAATCGAAGAAGTACAGTCAGGATGGATGGGCGGAGTCGGAGACCGAAGGCGACGTGGGCGTCGCACCTGAAAAGGGGGTGATGTCGCGGATGGACTTCACGGACTTACAGTACGAGTTGAGAGAGGATTTGGACCCTTACTATACGGTTATGACTACGGTAGTAAGGAGGTATTAGTCATGGACACATAGCATCAGTCAGCACGAGTCGTACTAACATGTGATAGTTAGTATGACTCATTACTAGGATAGCTGTAGTAGGGTTCGAGCTACTTACGCTACGGGATAACGATTCAGAGAGGAGCTTTAAAGCTACCTCTGAAATATGTATAAATAGTGGTTCGTGAAGACCAAGAACGGCATCTTGGTCTTCTTCTCAAATACCACACTCATAACTCGTCTTCTAGAAGGCTTCATAGCCTTCCTTCCGCTCAAGGGACGATTGTCTTGTTAATCTTGACCTTCGAGTCTAAGATCCTGGCCCTTTCGACGCGTCAAGTCGGAGTTGCCCTCGTACTGTTGGGACGCGTACTGTGGATCACCTTGGTGGTATTCTACGGAATCACTGAGACGCTTCAAGCATTGCTTAGACCAGCTAAGTCGTGAACGCCCTAGTCCGAGTTCAAGTCGAACTAAGCGCCGTGGTAGCGTTACATCCTCAATACGGTCCAGGGCGTTAGCCATCTCAAGGCAGAACTTACTACATGCCAGTTCCCCCTTGACTCCTCCCAACGTGGTGGTGAGCTGATGAAGCTGCTGCTCCATCCACTCGGCCTCGTATGCATATGCCCGATAGCGATGCACCTCTGCCTTGAGGCTGACGTTGTGCAGCTCGTTAAGAGCACAGTCAAACCGGGGGCGGTCGTGGTATCCACCTGCGAAGAGGATCAGATCCTCTTGGGGGTAATGCGGCTTACCTGTGGCACGGACTTGAGGCTTGGCGTAGAGTGGCTGCAAGTAGACCTTCTCGCTGTCCTCGACAAGCCCCAGGACGATGGGGTCGGAGTTCATGATAACTTGAATGTAGGATGCTTGGCGCGTCCTACCCTGGCCGTCGGTGATGGGGTAGTGGACAAAGTCCTCTCTGCAGTTGTACTTGTACCCATGGGGCGGGGGTCCGAGAGTGTGATGGCGGAGTTGGAGAGTGGGGAACAGTGGGGGTGTGTCCGCTTGCACGCCGCTGCGGTAGAGGGGCCGTCCTATGGTGTGGCAGGCATATGGGGTCTTGAGGGGATGGTCAGTGTCGGTGGCGGTGACAATGAGCAGGTGCTCAGCTGGGTAGTAGTCGTGCAGACTCCCTCTCGTCTGCTCCAGTATCGTCTCATCTGCTCTATGGCTCCCTCCTTCCACTGTTTCATCATCTCCAACTGCCGTTCAGTCGCCTTCCGAAGCTGCTCCCACTTCCAGTCCTCCGCTACTTGCCTCCACTTCTCCTTCCGCTTCCAATCTTGCCACCATAGTGCTGCCGGTGATGGGTCCCTCTTCGACCCACTGCTCCACTCGGACTGGGAGAGGTTGAGGTGAGGAGTCTGCACTGTCGCAGAGAGCTCTGTGAAGCCGATCAACCTCGGGCATCGTAAGCGGCACTGTGTTGAGCTGCTGTCCATCTTTGGTGATGAGCCACCAACTGGTGGGGTTACTGGTCTCGGGGGCATGCTTGGCGGGGACGAGGCTTTGAAGAGCGGTGATGAGCTCTTGATGGGTGATGGGGCCTGTGTTTGAGGCAACACGAGCGATGGCATCAGCGGCAGAGGAAACAGACATGGTTGAGATGAGGGATTTGAAGAAGCCAGTGTGGAGTGAAGAGAGAGGTGATGGGGGTTTTTACTGCGTCCTTCCTGCCTTTAAGCTATGCGAGGGTCGGAGGTTCAATGATTTATACTCAGCTAAGGCATCATCTGCAAATACGTCATCCTTATCGACCCACTGATTCTCCAAGTCAGGGTAGCCCTTCCATTTGATCAGGTACTGAAGGTGCCTTCTTCTGCTGAAATGCCGGTGGTCTAGAATCTTCTTGACCTCATATTCTTCTTCTCCATCTACTAGATCTGGTGGTGGGCATTGAAAATTTTTTCCATGCATGAGTGTCTCACGATAGGGTGTGAGAAGATTGATGTGAAACACGGGGTGGATATTCCACTGTGTAGGAAGTTCCAATTGATAGTTAACCAGAGACAGGATCCAATTAACGTTGAATGGTCTTTGCCATCTCGCTGCCAGCTTGGGAGTGGGCTGATTGGTTCTCAGGTGACGTCCCTCTAACCACATGTAATCTCCGAGTTGAAATTTGGGCGTATCTCGGTGTTTGATCCATAGTGATTGTGCCTTGTTGATGAGGTCATGGGCTTCCCTTTGTGCTTCTTGGAATTGTTCCAGCCTCGTGGTGACCTGTGGGATTGGAGAAGGCTTATCAAGCCAATCAGCATGGGGGTCATAGCCCATAAGGAGTGAAAATGGGGACTTCCTCATGGTTTCGTGGGGCCAATTGTTGTGCGCAAATTCTGCTATGGGTAGGAGTGCCGCCCAATTGTCCTGGCGCTCATTAGCCCAGAACCAGAGATATTGTTCTAGCCATTGATTCGTCCTTTCTGATTGTCCATCCATTTGCAGATGATAGGCCGTGGATATGTTCTGTTGGATCCCGAGTATGTGGCATAGCTCCCTTGTGAATTTTGATGCGAATTGAGGGTTGTGATCACTGATGATTTTGGATGGGAGTCTGAAGCGTCTAAACACATGAGTGACATACAACCCTGCAGTTTTCTTCGGCAGAGATCTCCTCCATACAGGGGATGAATATGGATGCTTTGGTACAGTCATGGTCGGTGACTGTGAGGATTGCATCATGTCCTAGCGACTGGGGGAGCTTGGTGATGAAGTTCAGGGCGATCGTTTCAAAGGGGAGTGCGTCTTCCCAGGGTGTTATAGGGATGAGTGGGGCTTTGATGGGACATGTGTTGACCTTGTGTCACTGACATTCTGCACATCCTTGTATGTAGTTTCGTGTATCCAGCTTCAGTTCTGGCCACCAGTATCAACGTTCCACTAGTCGCGTGGTCCTTGCAATTCCCGGGTGTCCATGTACCGGTGGGTCGTGGTGCGCAGAGATAAGTTTCTGTTTTTCTTCCAATGTGCCAGTGATGATGTACTTCCCTTGCTGATACCAAGCTCCATCAATGTACTTCAATTGGTGTGGGTCTACCCAATACCACAGCGTGATCTCCGTTTGAGGAGGTTGTTGTGTGGCTTGTATTGTTGTGGCTCTTGCAAATATGTCTTCTGGTAGTACTACGACATTTTCGTTGTCTCGTTTGCCTTGGTCGTAGTCCGGTCTTTGTGATAATGTGTCAGCTCTTCCATTTTTCTTTCCTGGGATGTGGTGAATCTCGAAGTCGTACTCCATTAGTTCAAGTATGTAATAGATGGACATTATGAGGTACGAAGTGGACGCTTACTACACGGTTGTGACTATGGTAGTAAGTAGAGATTAGTCACGGACTTCAGCATCAGTCAGCACAAGTAGTACTAGCATGTGATTGTTAGTATTACTCATTACTAGTATAGCGGTAGTAGGGTTCGAGCTACTTACGCTATATGATATCGGACTCACAGAGGAGCTTTAAAGCTACCTCTTCATATGTATAAATAGTGGACTGGAAAGACCAAGATATGCCATCTTGGTCTTCTTCTAAATACCACTTTCTCTACTCCACTTGTCGAGCCTTCAAGCTTCGGACCTTCTGATTCCCTTGACCTTTGAG
Organism: Lactarius vividus; assembly: GCA_021527035.1. Lineage (NCBI taxonomy): Eukaryota > Fungi > Basidiomycota > Agaricomycetes > Russulales > Russulaceae > Lactarius > Lactarius vividus. The sequence goes on along the minus strand of JAKELG010000214.1, from coordinate 11,750 downwards.
TCTAAGGCCATCATCATTTCACATCACCAAGTCTTTGTCACTTTGATCCTTATCCTCAAATCCCTTTGGATCACCTTAGTCGTATTTCAAGGGATTCTCAAGACCTTCGAACATTACTCTCAAAACCGTTGAAGTCACGAACGTTGTCATCAAGTCCAAGTCGGACTAACGCCGTGGTAGCGTAACATTAAGACCAAGATCCCTCAAACGTGGCGTTCACTACAAGAGAACAGTGGAGAAACTTCCGACCCTATAGCCTCGACACAAGAGGAGAAAGATCAGTACCACAGCAATTCCTAGGTGCAGCAAGGTGGAGAGAATATAGAGGTGACACCGGATACTTCGTCGATTTCCCAGGAGAAGCTATCAGATATCGACCAGTTGAGTTCAACTATTCAAACTTCTGTTGGACAGAAGTTACGTGGAATCCAGTAGACAACTGGTGGGATGTCGTCAGACCAGTAGGAAGACACTATTGTTGCGACATCGACTCAAGAGAGCTTCATGGAGAAGACTGGGGACCGCTCAACGGAGACAGTGACAACAGCAGTAGTGAAGACAAGGAAGAACAACCAAGAGAGCAAGCACCTTCAGAATCAAGTCACGAAGAAACAGTGGAAGAACACACTGCTACAGAAAGCGAAGTACGACCAGCAACGGGAGACGATTCGAGCCTATTGGCCCACATAGCTGAGTCACTGCACATCACCATCCCAGAAGAAATTCACATTAGAAGTCCCATGGCTACAGAAGTCCAGACTATGGAAGAAGTACGACACATCAGAGAAGAAGCGGAAGCCATCCTCAACCCCATACACCCCTCCACAGGGCACCGAATGACCGCAGATGACGCGGCACTATTCCAAGCAATAGGCCCAGACCAACCGGATCCCCTGACGGGACCACCACCACCACCTGGTGGGCTGCCAGGAGGGTTCCCAGGACAAGGGCCAACAGGAGGAGGGTTCCCAGGAGGAGAAAGGCCACCCGGAGGAGGAGGACCACCAGGAGGAGGACCCCCCCCCCGGACTAGGAGGAGGTGGAGGACATGGGTCAGATAGACTGTCAGGTGAACCCCCAACCATATACAACAGAGACCGTACTAAATACGAGGCCTTCCTCACACAATGGCATGTCTACTGGGGAATGAATCTGGACGCCCCCATCATGCAAAACGAGTATTGAAGATCGCTCCTATTCCTGGGATATGTCAAAGGAGTCAACGTCAGCGAATGGACGCTGACCATGCTCGAATGGTTGAACTGAGAAGTGCGAAGAGGAGTAAGCCAATACTCCCAAACCCTATGGAATCACATCGCCGCGGAATTCGCCAAACGATTCTCCAACATTCTGGAAGAAGAACAAGCTCAGGCCGAGCTTCAGAAAGGGATTAAGATGACCGGAGAAGATATTGACGTGTACATGGTCCAGTTCGAATGACTGGCAAGGAAAGCTCATTACAACCTAAACGACCGACAAACCATCAATCAATTTACGATGGGATTACCACAAGCGCTCTTCATGAAGGTATACAAGCTGGACGAACCCCACACCTTTGAGGACTGGAAGAGGTGTGCCTTACGCCAACAAAAGCAGTACATCCACATGAAGGCACGCCTCGACAACTTCAAAAACAAAACACCTCCATCATCCGCACAACCTCGCTGGAGACCGCAGCCTCCTAACTGGGGACCACCACGAGGACCACCGCCACCCAGGTATGATCCAAACGCAATGGACACTTTGGCAGATAGAACACACGCAAGAGTGGCAGAGGTAGGAGACGCCAACAGACCCTTTATCCCAAGGCCACAACGAGGAGGATACGGACAAGGCAGAGGACCTCCACCCCAAGACATGAGGACAGTCATCTGTTACAACTGTAACCAGACCAGACACTTCTCACGAAACTGCACACAGCCATGCAGAAGAGCAACCGCTAACCGGATGACCGAAACCGACTACTATACGCAAGAAGAACCCCTGGTGCAGGCCCGAGTGGCCAATATGACACCCCCACAGCAAAGGGCGAAGGATTGGTTGGCCGGAGTAGCAGGAGAAACAGATGACATAAAGGACCTCATCCTCCAAGAAATGTGGGGGAAGGAGGGTTTTCAGAACGCCTGAACCCATCGGCCTGGGTGAGGGCAGTCAATTGTAACTCTGTAATCATGACTCGCTATCAATCTCTTTGAATTCCAGTCTCGATTCACACAAGTTACGCTATGGCCGACATCAGAACACTAGTAGACTCAGGGGCAACGGATAACTTCATACGCCCTTTGTTCGCCAAAAGAATGGGCCTCGGATTACAAATGTTGGAACATCCGAGGAAGATATGGAACATAGACAATACAGAAAACAAAGTGGGCAGTATCACTCACTTCGTAGACCTCGACATCCAAACTAACCAACGACAACAAAAAATGCGCTTCCTAGTCACCGACCTAGGAAATGAGGACTTGGTACTCGGGTATCCCTGGCTGGTGACATATGAACCCACGATCAACTGGAGATACACAACCATACACGAAACAATGCTGCCAGTAGTAATCCGATCAATCAACCCCAACAAAGAAAACCACGTCATAGGAACTACTATTACAGAGGGAGAAAAAGAAGACATTGTAGAAGAACTAGAAGAGGAAAGTTGTTTACGCACTACCACAACAGAACTTGCTATCGAAGCTAAGCAGTTCCATGATAAAGTAGAACTTCCCTCGACTTACCAACAGTTCGCAAAAATCTTCAGTGAGGAAGCATCCAACTGATTCCCCCCTTCCTGACCATGGGACCACGCAATAGAGTTTAAGGAAGGCACGCCATCGGCGATTGATTGCAAAGTCTACCCCATGACCCAAGAAGAAGATGGCAAGCTCAAAGAATTCCTGGATGAACAACTAAAGAAGGGGTATATATGGCCCTCTAAATCTCCTTACGCATCATCCTTCTTCTTCATCAAAAAGAAGGATGGAAAGCTACGACCGGTACAGGACTATAGAAAGATCAATGCAGTCACCATTCGCAACCAATACCCCCTCCCTCTCATCACCAACCTCATTACGGATCTCAGTCAAGCACACACTTACACCAAGCTAGACATCCGATGGGGGTACAACAACGTGAGGATACAAGAAGGAGACGAACACAAGGCAGTGTTTAAAACACGGTACAGGCTCTTTGAACCCACAGCCATGTACTTCAGACTCACTAATTCACCGGCAACTTTCCAAACTATGATGAACACCATATACCAAGACACTATCGCGAAGCACGAACAAAAAGGAACCGTCATACAAGTATATATGGACAACATCAGCATAGCCACAAGGGACCCGGCAGGGCAAAAGGTGTTGGAATGTAATAAGTACGTAAGGCCCTTATCTATAGCAGTTACGACATTACTGCCAGTATGCTTTCCTATTACGGTAGTTAGGATACATACTATACTGGGCGCAATTTGCCTCTGAGCGAAAAGAAGTCTCATGACTAAGTCAAAGTGGTAATTTATGTCAGGCGTATGTAAAAACGCGATATTGTGGATGCCTGTACTCATCACTTTTGTGCTTCCGGACATGGTGGGGCCATAGGGTATATAATGCCTCCTATGGGGAGGGAGGCGAATATAGATTCACTCCTTTTCTCACTTGTGCACCCTCTCCACTCTATAGTCTCTCAACCTACTCAAAGGTGAGGACACCATTCCTGATAGCTGCATGCATTGCTGCGCTTCAGGTTATGGGCCCTGCTACAGGGTTTGCCGTTGTGCTCTTTGAGAGAGCTGCACCTTGGTCACTGCCCACCATGGTGTCACCTTTGAAAAGAGGGGACCCATGTGGTTGGAGGGCACTAGACCTTAAGGAGGCTCCCTGGCTACTAGCAACCCAATATTGTACTCTAGAGGAGTACACAGACCAGACCGCTCACCTACCTAAACAAGGCCATGTGAACAACCTCAATTAAGTTTGAGGCACTGCACATGATAACCTTGGGGTGATGTCAAGCAGTTCTATATCGGCTAGAGCGGCTATCCGGCAGACTGCAAAAACCGGTACAATGTTATAGTATTGACCTTCGGGTCATATATGGGACTAATATTGGCTTTTTTATCTTGCTCAGTATTGTTATTATGGTAACGCAATGCTGACGTCCTTAAAGCCAACAGATCTATACTACTATGTTGTCCCAACTCACTACACTTGTCCCCATTTTTGATGGCTCTAGCTGGGCCTCCTGGTCTACGCAAATGACCACTTTTTTCATGTCGCAAGGGCTCTGGGGCTACATTGCTGGCACCATCCCTCAACCTCCTGCTGCTGATGCCGCTGATAGAGCGGCTTGGATGAAGTGCAATGAGATGGCTAGGGGTAATCTTACCCTACGCCTTTCACCTGCTATTCAGTAGGCAGTTTCCGGAGCAACTTCTCAGGCGCTCTGGGACTCTGTGAAGGACTGGTACGGTGTGGTTTCTATGCCCTGCATCTACAAGGACTTCAAAGAAGCCATCTCTATCCATTTCAACACAAATCAGCATCCTGCTCCTCAGTTTGAGAAGATGGCTGCCGCTTTTGCTCGTCTTGGAGCAGTCACTGTTGGTACTGGTGCTAATGCCACTACCCTTGCTATCCGCCCACAGTTGCAAGCCCTCATTGCAATGTCCGCTTTACCCCAGAAATGGGAGCACCTCATTCCTGTCATGTGCAACAATCTTGCCTTGGCAGATCTTCAGCTCACAACTGTATCAGCTTGTGTTGAGAGCCAATACGAGACTGAAACTAATCGCGGACAGCATAAGGCCACTCATAACGTGCAGAAGCTTTCTGCCATTAAGCGGAAGCGCACAGACCCTCGCTTCTCAAAGCAGGGTTCTTCGTCACAGCAGCCTAGCGCCCCCAGCCCGTCCACCCAGCAGCAGCCTAATAGGCAGCGCGGAGGGCGAGGCTCTGGAAGAGGCAAGGCGAAAGGGAAGGGCAAGGCACCTGCACGTGCTCCACAGCACTCGCATATTGCCTCTGTCGCCGCATTACCACCCCCTACTTCTCACAAGGTGACTCATATTGGGTCATCTGGTGTCACCATGAGGACAGAAGTCGAATCATCCTCTCCTCAGAGGACTTCTGGCTTCTTCCCTTTGGTCAATAAGGCATTGACGCTCACTGAACAGCTGGATGTACCCGCTACAGTCCAGACTGTAAAGACGCTTGAGCAGCGCTTTGCTGACATTGACGTCCTCATGAAACCTCGTCTCGAGACATTCATGGAAGAGGAGTATGACTCCAATTTCGACATCGATATGACACAGCAGCCTTCGGGCAGCGCTCAACCGATCATGAACACCGATGGACTTGATGACACTGAGATCTTTGGTCAGCATTCTAATGCTCTCCAAATTGACTTGTCAGATCTGACTGTAAGCAATGGGGGTTCTGATACAGAAAATCGTGCCCCCACGCCTCCTTACGTCGACCCTGCTTCCATTGTCAAAGTGACAGTCAGGTGGGCTACTACCAGCAAAGGCCGCTTCCCTCAATCTCGTTCTAACGAACAGATTGAATCTATCTGGTGTAGCAACCAACAGTACCTTCGAGATAATGGCAGAGAAACACATCCTTACTTCGATGCCCTTGTCTCTCCTTCAGTCTCAATAGGCCACTCCTTGACTCTGGAGTCCTTCTTGACTGGCCCGGATACTGAGATCCTTGATTGGGGATCATGTGATGAAGAGTACATCTTTTCTTCACTTTGCGCACCACATGCTGACAACATTACAGAATTAGTCCCGCCCCTAAGAAGACCAAGGGTTGGCATCTGTAATAGTATCGTATATCTACGAGAATCGCATGTAGTAGCACCGAAGTCACTCATAATGTACAATTCTAGTAGCGCTCTCCTTGATTCTTTTGAGTGTGAGCACAATGAGTACTTCAGTCAATGCGCTAAGTGTTTAGAGCATACTAAAAATATGTGGCTTCTTGATTCCGGAGCATCAGTGCACTTCACTAATCAACTTAGTGACTTCATCGACTATAAGCCAACTGCTCAGTCTGATAAGATTCCTGTAAAGACTGCGGCTCATACTCTATATGTTGAAGGGACCAGAACTGTCTTGCTTGAGCATTACATTGCAGACAAACCTGTGATCACACAGGTATATCCGGTTCTGTACATCCCAGAATGAGCACACGTCTTCTATCTATGGGAGTCTTCTTACAGCAAGGTTTGCACGTTTTGGGGAATTCGCAGCATATTAACTTGCTACGTAAAAAGAAAACAATTGTCCAATGTAAACCCCTTCTTCACGGACAATCGTTATATTGGCTAGATGCCTCTATATCCACTCTAACTGAGTCGCTTATTGCGAACCAGTCTGCATTATCTAATGTAGACTATGACCTTATGCATCATCGCCTCGGTCACCCATCTAAAGAGGTTCTAAGACGAGCTAAGGAAAACACTAAGGGCTTTCCAGAAGGGATAACTATTCCCACCTCTGATGTAATATGTCCTGGGTGCGCGCAAGGCAAAATGCCTGCTGCCTCACATCCTCCGTCTGTTACAAGGGCTAAAGCCTCTTTCAATCGGATTCATTCCGATTTGAAAAGCTTCCCTATACCGTCATACCACAAATATAAGTATTTTATTGTCTTTTTTGACAATTATACTTCATTTGCATGGATCACTCTTTTACGGGATAAAGCCTCTGCTATTACTGCATTAAAGCAGTGGCTTGCATTAATTAAAAATCAATTTAACGCTACCATAAAAGAATGGATGTCCGATGCCAGCGGTGAATACAAATTGGATGCTTTCCTAAAGCACCTTAAGGATGCCGGCATAACAGTGCTACAGTCTGCGCCACATATGCCACAGCAGAATAGGCGTGCTGAGTGCTTTATGTGCACCATAATGGACAAAGCTCAGGCCATGCGCCTTGATGCTTGTTTACCACAGAGCTGGTGGGAATTTGCAGTCCAACACACTGCACATTGTTATAATAGAACCCCCATAAGTCGCCTTCAATGGCAGACTCCTTACAAACTATTATACAATGAAGTCCCTGATATATCGCATCTTAGAGTATTCGGTTGTGGTGCCTATGTGCACATTCCAGAAGCTCACCGGGTGAATAAACTTTCCCCTAAAAGCGAGCTCATGATCTACCTTAGTAGAGGACCTGGAATGAAGGCTGATGTCTTCATGCACACACCGAATACCTTGTTCTATTCAGACAAGGCACTCTTGGATGAAGCTCTATTTCCTAGGTGTCCTAAAAGACAATCCTAGACGTGAGCCCCGAGGTGTAACTCAGTTAGATGATACAGTTCCCCATGAGCTGTCTAAAGACCATACCACTCCTGGTGATAATGATGACCCACCACCTGAGCCTCCTATTACCAAAGGGAGAAGCGCTCCCCAGCCGGCCGCTGGACCCCCTCCTAGTACTCATACTAGAGGGATTGGATCGCAGCTACCTCCGCCTTTACCCCCTGACCCAGTACCTGGTCCTAGTGAACCTAGGCGATCGGGGCGTACAAGGAAATTAGTTACTTGTCCTGATAATGTCTATGGGGATAGGCCCCCTACTACGATTATTTGAGACATTGCGTGGATTTGCACATGGCGACAAATGACACAGCCGCGGCAGGGTAGCTCCCAGCAGTGTCCACGTCAAGATCAGACGGTCTCAGGTGATGATCCTGAACAAGCCACTTCTGATTCTTCCAGTGCACAGAGTGATACTCCGCAGGATTCAGACGAAGTAGATCAGCAATTGCTGATCCGCCTAGCTCAGGAAGGGGGAGTCAGATTTCTAGATCTTCTGCTCGCCAAAGCAGTCTCACCAGTGGATCTAGAGTCACCTGATACCTCTAATATTCGCGAATGGACCTATCGGGACATTCTTAAAATGCCAAGTGAACCTCAGGAGGAGTGGTGTAATGTGTGCCAAGAAGAACTTGCTTCTCTTCGCAAACGCAAAGTCTATGATCTTGTTAACCCGCCGAAAGGCAGAAGGGTAATCAAGAATAGATGGGTATTTGACTTAAAGTCAGATGGCCGTAAAAAGGCCAGGCTAGTTGCCAAAGGCTTTTCTCAGGTTGAAGGCATAGATTATGACGAAATATTCTCACCAGTGGTATGGTTTGAGACTGTCCGGATGATGCTCGCGCTTACAGCGCTGAAGGATTGGCACATCTCTGGACTTGACGTCAAAACTGCCTTCCTGTATGGAGACCTTGACGAGGAACTCTACATGGAACAACGTGAAGGGTTTAAAGACCCTAGCCAACAAAATAAAGTCATGCGCCTTAGGAAAGCTATTTACGGACTTAAACAAGCTGCACTCGCTTGGTGGCGAGCGCTTGATAAGTCTATGAGCACCCTTGGCTGCACACAACTTCAATCAGACTCAGGTCTGTTTGTGAATGAAGACAAAACAATCGTAGTTATTGTTTATGTTGATGATGTCCTCTTCCTTGGAAAAAGTAAAAAGGACATAGCATCCCTGAAGAGACGCTTCATGGAAATATGGGAATGCAGAGACCTTGGTGATACCAAAGAGTTCTTACGCATGCGCATACTACGCTCTAAGGGTAGACTCCTACTAGATCAGCAGGACTACCTTCAGAAAGTGCTGCAGCGTTTTAATCTGATTAACGCTAAATCAGTACCTACTCCACTACTGGAAGTGTAACGCTACCACGGCGTTAGTCCGACTTGGACTCGTATCAACGACATTCACGACTTAGCAGGTTTGAGGGACGTCCACAGCGTTTCGGCAATCCCGTAGAATACGACTAAGGCGATCCACAGTATTCGCCCGAGTAATACAAAGGCAACTCCGAGTTGATGACTTGAGAGTGCCAGAGTCCTAGACGTGAAGGTCAGGAAGTTAGAGCGTAGGAGACAAGAGACGCGAAGGCCCTTTTAGAACGAATAGAAGGAAGTGGTATTCCGAAGAAGACCAAGATGGCGTATCTTGGTCTTCATGACCCACTATTTATACATTATACAGAGGTAGCTTTAAAGCTCCTCTTCTAAGTAATACCCTATAGCGTAAGTAGCTCGAACCCTACTACTGCTATCCTAGGAATGAGTCATAGTAACTATCACGTGTTACTACAACGATGCTGACTGATGACGAAGTCCATGACTAATACTCGCTTACTACCATAGTCATAACCGTGTAGTAAGTGTCCACTTCGATCCTCGCCTCGTACCATAAGTCACCAGAAGTCCGTCTGTTACATCACCCCCTTTTCAGGATCGATGCCCACGTCGACGGCAGTCTCCGGCTCCACCCATCCATCCCGACTGTACCTCCTCTACTCGATCCAATGTGTTCGCCATCTCGAGGCGGAATTTGCTGTGCGCCAGCTCACCCTTGATTCCACCCAACGCGGCGGCCAGCTGATGGAGCCGTTGCTCCATGCGCTCGGCCTCGTACGCGTAGGCCTGGTAGCGGTGTACCTCAGCCTTGAGGCTGGTGTCGTGCAGCTCCGCAAGAGCGCGGTCGAAGCGAGGGCGGTCGTGGTAACCGCCAGCGAAGACCATGAGGTCTTCCTGAGGATAGTGGGGCTTACCTTGTGCCCGCACCTGCGGTTCGGCATACAGGGGCTTCGAATATACCTTCTCACTGTCCTCCACCAGCCCCAACACTAACAGGTCCGCGTTCATGATGACTTGGATGTAGGCCGCCTGGCGGGTGCGACCTTGTCCATCCGTGATAGGGTAGTGGACGAAGTCCTCTCCCCTGTTGTACTTGTACCTGCGAGGGGGTGGCCCTAGGGTGCGGTGTCGGAGTTGGAGGAGGGGGAAGAGGGGAGGAGCGTCTGCTCGGACTCCTCCTTAGTATAGCGGGCGCCCGGCGGTGTCACAGGTGTAGGGTGTCTCGCGGGGGTCGTCAGTGTCGGTAGCGGTGACGATGAGTGGGTGCTCATCTGGGTAGTAGTCGTGGAGGCTCCCTCGTGCCTGTTCCAGTATCGTCTCATCCGCTCCACCGCCCCTTGCTTCCGCCTCTCCATCATCTCCGACCGCTGTTCGGCTGCTCTCCGAAGCTGCTCCTTCTTCCAGTCCTCCACTACTTGCCACCACTTGTCCTCCTGTTTCCACTCTTGCCATCATGATGTCGCCGGCGACGGGCTCCTCGACCCACTGCTCCACTCGCACTGGGAGAGGTCGAGGACCGGACTCCTCGTCGTTGCAGAGAGCTGCGCGAAGCCTATCAACTTCGGGCGCCGTAAGGGGGGTTTGGTTGAGGCGTTGCCCATCCTCGGTGATGAGCCACCAGCTGGCGACATTGCTGGTGTCTGCGGTATGCTCGGCGGGGATGAGACTTTGGAGGGCCGTGATAAGTTCTTGACTGGTGAGGGGGCCCATGTTTGCGGCAACTCGAGCAACAGCATCGGCGGCAGAGGAAACGGACATTGTTGTGAGTAGGGAAGAGAGGAAGTGTAACGTTACCACAGGAACGTTATGTGTGACGTGCACGTCACTAAGTTGCTCAAGCCGAGGTAACGGGATGCAAGTCAGTCGGTTAAGACCAAGTTCGATGATGAATAAGCACCACATGGTCTCCTCAGACACGTGAGTGGTAGTCGAGAGTTCTGGGGTTCAAGTGTAAAGGCGAACCAAAGTCGTGCTCAAGCGAAACAGCGAGCGTATAAGTCGTTTGTGGATTGACAACGATGTGGTATTACACAAGAAGTCAAGTCTACCGTACAAGCTAGGTAGCGTGCGACTTATATACTAGTACAGGATGTTTGTACGCAACAAACATATGGCGCGATACATGGCTTCTGAGTAAAAGTAGAACAAGGGAACCGCTATAGTAGGAAACATGGTGATTGCGCGGGGTCATGTGCGAGTCAGCTGAGCCCGGAGCGCCGTGAACTTTGATATACAGGGAAGGGGACGCAAAGACGTATCGTGCGGTGAAGAGATTAGCCGAAACGGTTGGGCGCGTGAGGAGCTAGGGGCGTATCTGTTACGTTTTGTTCTCGGACTGCCCGGCCCGGCTGTGGACTCTGACGTATTCGTGATGACTCGGTATGTCAGGAGTAATGTGTCATGGACTTCGGATCGTGTTGCCTCGTGTTCTGCTGACTGATGAGCCCTATTGTTGTACGTGGTCATGATTAGGTCTGCTGACTGATGTTCTATTGTTGTACGTGTTTCGGATTACGATGACGACTGCGCATTCTATTATTAGAGTACGCTACTTACGCTATTGGCTATTTACGAGTTTGAGCGGAGCTGGAACTAGCTCCCTTACTTGTATTTAAGTTCACAGTAGTACGGACCAGGATCCCCATCTTGGTCTTCTTCAATTACCACAACTTCCATTCGTCTTCTGTGCTAGGGACTCGTGACGTCCCTAAGTGAACTAGCTCCGGCATATCCCTCGACAACCAAGAGGGGATCCCCGTGACCTTATCTCCATCTTCCTCAGTGAATGGTAGATCAGCCGACCGTGACTTACCCGCCTGGTACCACGTGTCATCTCGTCTTCGAGTACCTCAACTCTCGCACCGCTCGTCCCACCCATTGCTATTACATCGTCGACAACCTCCAGGGGGAGTACATTCGCAAGGTCCCCAGTCCACCGCCCAACATTCCCATCGAAGAGACGTTGTACACCTACAGAGATTCCACAGGCACGTATTGGCCGCACCCCGCAGTCTTTCCCGAGCACTCGGACAACCACAGATTCCACCCTCGAGGGAACCCACGTCACAACAGTGTCTAAGTCA